>QLPG01004255.1:0-12500 GCA_003314385.1 Gomphus sp. MG54
CTCCTTCTTTCATTATCTATACCTTCTGTGGAAAAATATCGTAATCCTTCTATACCCAGCAATTTGTGATATCCAGATTGTTTTATTTTAATCCCAGTCTTTGAAACCTGTTAATGTGATGGCCCAGAGCATCATTCCCCCAGCCGAGCCGACCATCCACCGTGGATTAACGGGGCACAGGTGCATTCCAAATCATTCCCCTGGTGTCATGCTGCTATAACCTGGTTCAATTGGCAGTCTTGGCACAAATTTAATGAAGCAAGCCTTGTAAAGTAAATGCTGACTGCTTCTACGTGTTATACTGATGGACATATGGATGGAAAAAATACTGCAACACAGTTTGTGATGACGCCGAGCAGCTCGTCGACTTTACGGTTCATCTAATATTGCTTTGTTCATGGAATATTCATTTGGAAAAAGAGCAGCATTACTGTCTTTCATATCAAATATGCACCGCCATCCTTCGTCACTCACCGTTCCTATGAATAGCTCTTAGCTTTCCCTTGCTGTTAGAATGTGTGGTTTACTATGTCTACCTATTATCCCAACCAGCAGATTTCCATATACACGTCCCTTTCGGTCATGTGGCTTTCCTTTCTCTAAGAGCACGTTCCATGCACCCCAGGTAAACATCCATCTGCTCCCTTTCTCGTCCAAATGACCTTGTAATTTTTGCAGGAACCTACAGTACCCATATTGTTTGTCGTACTTACGTATTGCATCGGCCACGATGGAGCTGGCAGAGTTGTGTTTTGTGTGCGCGTACAGCCTCGTGAGTATTCTGGCGGCACCAGATTTCATTCTCTGTCCTGAGTAATTGATATTGTTATGATGATTGTGAACTTGGGTGTGTATTGAGGGCTATTGGGCGTAAAAAATCTTAAGTGGTACAGCAAATTACATTCAGCGTGGAGAACCAAAAATACATCAGACCAGTGCTAATCGCTGCAATAGACGTGTTGCATTTGAAATTACGAGTCACGCCACAGAGTTCTATTGGCCAGCTGGCATTTTGACGCTTGCATTGCCTTGGCATGCGAACGCAAGGTGCAACACACACGTCTCTGCGTTTGACACATCGACCCCACCATCGCCTAAGGTAGCTACGGAGCACCGACATGTCGGAACTCTTGAACTCCAATCCACAATCTACTTCTTCACTGGGGGGCATAAACCTTGACTTCAAAAATGTGGCAATGAGTAATTGTGCTTGTTGAGCAATAACTCAGACTCGAAGAGCTGAGATGTTTGCTTTGATGTTGCAGCTGCCAAGGGTGACCTGAATATATCGATTGCCAATAGTAAGTGTGGCGACTACTTAGAGCATCTTACTTCCATCCTCACGTCTATGTAGACCCTCCGGTCGATCTTTTAGGGTTGCTCAATCCTGTTAAACGGGTATCATACAACACACGCAACACTGCTGAAGATGTCGAATTTCCTGGGTGCATGCCGAACACGCGTGTAAGGATATTGGATGACCTCGAGAGATGGGCGCACGATGCTTCGGCTGCAAAGGTCTACTGGCTAAATGGGCAGCTCGGAACCGGAAAGACAAGCATCGCTCACACTCTCAGCCACCGTTTGGATAAACAGAAGATTCTTGGAGCCAGTTTTTTTTGTTCTCGCTCAAGCTCAGCATTAACTGATGCAACACGGATCATTCCTACAATTGCCAACATGCTTGCTCGATCTGACCCCAGGATCCAAACAGTGATGCATAATATCCTGAGGAACTCACCTGATGTGGCCGATCTCAACTACATCTCCGACCAGTTCAAGTCGCTGGTGATAGAGCCCATTAGACTCGTCGCAGAAAGCCAACATCTACTTGACAAAATTGTTGTTATAGATGCGTTGGACGAATGCCTGGAACATAGGAGAGTCACACAGTTGATAAAGACGATCCTCGATGGTTTGGTGGATGTACCTTTGAAGTTCTTCGTTACAAGTCGACCCGAGTCCTGGATCACTGCGTCCTTCAATCACAGTCCTGCATCTTCTCTCCATGAATTCTGCCTTCATCAAGGTTCATTACTGGACGACGAAAACATTGACATTGAAACGTACCTGAGATTTTCACTGTCTAATATCGCGACAAAGCACGGATATTCTCAGCCCAACCTTCCCTGGCCAACCGAACCTGAGGTAAAGAAACTTGTTGACCAGTCAGATGGCTTATTCATATACGCTGCCACTGCTGTGCGATATATCGATGATACGAACGTAAATCCAAAGACTCGTATAACTGAACTCACACGCTCGGCATTGCCTCTCCCATCTCTGGACAGTTTCTACAATTTGATTATGGACGGTGCATTCAGGAATCTCCTGATTGACTCAGAAAAGATGGCAAGACAGGAATTGCTTGCCACAGTAGTCTGTGTTCAAAACCCATTGTCGATCGCGGGTATTGCTTCCTTGTTGGAGAAGCCACGGGATCAGGTTGAGATTGACCTATCTGGCTTTCGGTCGGTAATCCATATTCCCTCTACCAATGATGGACATGTTACCATCTTTCACGCCTCATTCCGTGAATTCATCGTCGATCCCAAGCGCTGCGTAGCGCACGGCGTAGATGAATTGGATGCGCACCATAAACTGGCCACCCACTGTCTGCAATGCATGAATAAGTCACTTGATTATAATATTTGTGACTTGGCTGAAGATAGAATTGGGATACTCCCGCATGAAATCACTGATCCTGGCATTATTCCGGAGGCTCTCCAATATTCGTGCATGTATTGGGCACTTCATCTTCTAGAAGCATTGTCCCCTGCAAGTCCATCGACGATTCTCGATGGTGTGCCTGAATTCGCCGATACCCACATATTGCACTGGTTCGAGTGCCTGAGTGCATTTTGCGCGCTAGAATCCGGTGTCAAGTCTCTTCGCAAGGCAAAAGAAGCGATATCAGTGAGTTTTCTGTTTGGAAATGAATTCTAGCTCACCAATCTTACAGAAATCCCGGACCGTGCACAACAAGTACCGCTTGCTGTTCGATGATGCTCGTCGATGCCTCCAGATGGGATCTGAAGCTATAAGCCACCATTGCCTCAATACCTATCGCTCGGCGTTGACATGGATTCCCAAACAATCCCTACTCAGACAGAAATATGCAACATCCTTGTGCAGCATACCTCAAGCTAAAGTCGTCATGGGTCTCGCGGATTCGTGGGGGCTGACATCCGAGCAAGTCATGCGACACCATGCACACGTAACCTCTGTGTTGTTCTCTCCTGACGGTAGCCGAGTTGTCTCTGGGTCCTACGACAAGTCCGTTCGTATTTGGGACACGGCTACGGGCGAGTTGGAACGAATGCTGGTGGGGCATTCAGACGTGGTGTGGTGTGTTGCCATCTCGCATGATGGAGCACGTGTTGTATCTGGTTCGAATGACATGTCAGTGCGCATCTGGGATGCAAATACAGGAGAGACTGTGCGCACATACGAGGGTCATTCGCATGCAGTGTCGTCTGTGGCTCTCTCTCCTGATGGTATGCGTATCGTGTCTGGGTCGTGGAAGTCCATTCGGATCTGGAGTGTGGTTCCCGGGGAAACAGACAGGGAGCTAGAGGGGCATTCTGATTGGGTGGGGTCTGTGGCTTCCTCTCCTGATGGTATACGTGTCGTGTCTGGGTCGAGAGATATGATGGTGCGAATCTGGAATCAAGCGAAGGGAGAGATAGAGCGCATATTGGAGGGCCATTCAGATTGGGTGAATTCTGTCGCTTTCTCCACCGACGGGTCACGTGTTGTGTCTGGTTCCTATGACAGCTCAGTCCGTATCTGGAATGTTACCAGCGGGGCGATTGAACGCATACTAGAGGGAAATCTGAGCCCGGTGACATCTGTTGCGTTCTCACCTCGTGGGACACGAATCGTGGCTGGCATCTTTGACTCTTCGATCGGCATCTGGAATTTGGGGACGGGAAAAATAGAGCACCTGTTGAAGGGACATGCGAGTCAAGTGCGGTCTGTTGCATTCTCGCGTGACGGGACACGCATCGTTTCTGGGTCGAGCGATTGCTCTGTCCGGATTTGGAATGTGAAGCAATTGAAATCGAGTACAGTCTCACGTGAAAGACCACACAACATATCTCGCCCATTGCATGTGATTCCGGGGAAAACAGAGCGCCGACTGAGGGGACACTCTCGTTGGGTGACGTCAGTGGCATTCTCGCCTGATGGCACACGGGTCACTTCTGGGTCATCAGACAACACAATTCGGGTCTGGAATGCCAGCACGGGACAGGTGGAGCGTGTCCTGGAGGGGCATGCCAGTTATGTGAATTGTGTGGCCTTCTCCCATGATGGGAAGCAAATCGCGTCTGGATCCCACGACAAGTCAGTGCGAATATGGAGTCTGGCTACAGGCAGGTTAAGGAACACACTGACGGGCCATTCAGATACCGTGCTGTGTGTTGCATATCAACCTGACGGGACACGTGTGGTTTCTGGTTCAGCCGACCACTCTGTCCGGATATGGAATACCAGGATAGTGAAGGTCGAGCGGATACTTGAGGGACATTCAGATTCGGTGCGGTGTGTTTCTTTCTCCCCTGATGGTGCGCATGTTGCGTCTGGCTCGTATGACCGCTCAGTCCGGGTATGGAATGCGACTACCGGGATAACAGACCATATACTTGAGGGACATGACCATTGGCTGACATCTGTTGCCTTTTTACTTAATGGAACACAAGTCGTCTCGGGTGCGATAGATGAATCGGTTCGTATCTGGACTCTCAGCACCGGCAAATCGACTCCATTGTTCGAATCTGCATCCATCCCATTTCCAGACGGAAGCCGAGTCACTCATATCTTCCAAGGTGCATTTCAAATTGTCGCCCCGGAGGAGCATCTCGTGTCTTTATCTTGGGATGCGGACTGGATCCTTACAGACCCTCCGTTCCCACCTTGCTACTTCCCCCCTGAGTTTCGTGGCTTTTGCACCTATTCATTCTCTAAATCCAAAGCATGTTTTGGGTATCAATCAGGGCAGGTTGTTATTATCGATCTTAATCCTGTTCATCCTTAATCTACCATCCAATGCATTTTATAATGCTGAAAAACATATTTGTGTTCTCCTAAATTTTCTGATTACTCTGGCTCACTCCTCATACTTGACTTATCCATTATCACACACATTAACAAAGCACATCTCTCTCAACATTAGCCCTCAGTATTCACCATGACTCATCAGCTACCCAAATTTAGGATTACCTGTTCACGGGGACCTCAGGCAATGTGCATTGCCTGACCTCAACACCATTACACCTCTAATGTTTTCCAACACCTCAACCACTATACTCGATGTTGAACTTTCACCTGAACAATCATGCCCATATAATTGTGGGCCAAAAAATTTGTCATCTTCTCCAAAATTCACAGCGGGAGACTCTCAGATTCCAATTCATGGTTTTGATATTCATCTAATTCACCAATAGTGGCCCTTTTACAATATGCTCACTCCTGCTTTCATTATCTATACTTTCTGTGGAAAAAATATCGTAATCCTTCTATACGCAGAAATTTGTGACATCGAGAATTGTTTTATTTTAATCTCAGTCTTTGACACCTGTTAATATTGCTGTTATGGCCCGAACATCATGCCCCGAGCCGAGCCGAGCATACACCGTGTATTCACGGGGCACAGGTGCACTCTAAATCATTCCCCTGGTGTCATGCTCCTTATGACTTGTTTCAGATTGCAGTTTTTGCACACATTTGATGAAGCAAGCCTTGCAAGGTAAATGCTGACTCCTTCTAGCTGTCATACTGATGGACATATGTATGGAAAAGTTACTGCAACACAGGTTGTGATGACGCCGAACAGCTCGTCGACTTTACATGTCATCTAATTTTTCTTTGTTCATGGCATATTCATAGGAAAACCTGCAGCTGCGCTGAGCTGCCTTTCGAATTACATGTGCACCACCAGCCGTCATCACTCATCGTTCCTATAAATACCTCTTAGCCTTCCCTTGGTGTTATCTTGTTTAGTTTATTATTATGTCTACCTATTATCCCAACCAGCAGATTTCCAAATACACCTCTCTTTCGGTCATGTGGCTTTCCTCTCTAAGAGCACGTTCCATCCACTCCAGGTAAACATCCATCTGCTCCCTTTCTCGTCCAACTGACCTTTTAATTCTTCAAGTAACTTACAGTACCCATATGGTTTGTCGTACTTACGTATGGCATCGGCGACGATAGTTTCCCAGCTGGCAGAGTTGTCAGTTGTGCGCGCGTACAGCCTCGTTATTAGTCTGGCGGCACCAGATTTGATTCTGTCCTGAGTATCCATATTTTTATCATGATTGTGAACTTGCGTGTGCAATGGAGGCTATTCGGCGTAAAAAATCCCAAGAGGTACGGCAAATTACATTCAGCCTGGAGAACCAAAAATACATCAGACCAGTGCTAATCACTGCAATAGACGCGTTGCATTTGAAATTACGAGTCACGCCTCCACGCACAGAGTTGCCAGCTGGCATTTTGACGCTGGCATTGCCTTGGCATGCGAACGCAAGGTGCACACACCCACGTCTCTGCGTTCGACCCATCGACCCCACCATTGCCTAAGGTAGCTACGGAGCACCATCATGTTGGAACTCTTGAACTCCAATCCACAATCTACTTCTTCACGGGGGGGCATAAACCTTGACCTCAAAAATGTGGCAATGAGTGAGTGTGCTCGTTGAGCAATAACTCAGACTCGAAGAGCTGAGATGTTTCCTTTTATGTTGCAGCTGCCAAGGGTGACCTGAATATATCGATTGCCAATAGTAAGTGTGGCGACTACATAAAACATCTCACGTTTGTCCTCACATCTTCGTAGACCATCCAGTCGATGTTTTAGAACGCCTCAAACCAGCCGAACGAGCATCTTACAAGACACGCAACGCCACTGAAGATGTCGAATTTCCTGGGTGCATGCCGAACACGCGTGTAAGGATATTGGATGACCTCGAGAGATGGGCCCACGATGCTTCAGCTCCAAAGGTCTACTGGCTAAATGGTCAGCTTGGAACGGGAAAGACAAGCATCGCTCACACTCTCAGCCACCGTTTGGATGAGCAAAAGATTCTTGGAGCCAGCTTTTTTTGTTCTCGCTCAAGCTCAGCATTAACTGATCCAACACGGATCATTCCTACAATTGCCAACATGCTTGCTCGATCTGACCCCAGGCTCCGAACAGTGATGCATAATCTCTTGATGAACTCACCTGATGTGGCCGATCTCAACTCCTTCTCTGACCAGTTCAAGACCCTGGTGATAGAGCCCATTAGGCTTGTCGCAGAAAGCCAACATCTACTCGACAAAATTGTTGTTATAGATGCGTTGGACGAATTCTTGGAACCTAGGAGAGTAACACAGTTGATAAAGACGATCCTTGATGGCTTGGTGGACATACCTCTCAAGTTCTTCATTACAAGTCGACCCGAGGCCTGGATCACCACATCCTTCCATCACAATCCTGAATCTTCTCTTCAGGAATTTTCCCTTCATAAAGGATCATTACTGGACGACGAAAAAACCGATATTGAAAAGTACCTGAGATCTTCACTGTCCAATATTGCAACGAAGCACAGATATTCTGGGCCTAACCTCCCCTGGCCATCCGAACCGGAGGTAAAGAGTCTTGTTGACCAGTCAGATGGATTATTCATATTCGCTGCTACCGCGGTGCGGTATATCGATGATACGAACGTAAATCCAAAGGCCCGTATTACTGAACTCACACGCTCGGCATTGCCTCTCCCATCTCTGGACAGTTTCTACACTTTGATTATGGACGAAGTATTCAGGAATCTCCTGATTGACTCAGAAAAGATGGCAAGACAGGAATTGCTTGCCACAGTAGTCTGTGTTCAAAACCCATTGTCGATCACGGGGATTGCTTCCTTGTTGGAGAAGACACCGGATCAGGTTGAGATTGACCTATCTGGATTTAGGTCGGTAATCCATATTCCCTCCAACAGTGATGGACATGTCACCATCTTTCACGCCTCATTCCGTGAATTCATCGTCGATCCCAAGCGCTGCCAAGCGCACAGCGTAGATGAATTGGATGGGCACCATAAACTGGCCACCAACTGTCTTCAATGCATGAATAAATCACTTCATTATAATATTTGTGACCTGGCTGAAGATAGCATTGGGATACTCCCGCATGAAATCACCGATCCTGGCATTATTCCGGAGGCTCTCCAATACTCGTGCATGTATTGGGCACTTCATCTTCTAGAAGCATTGTCCCCTGCAAATCCATCGACGATGGTCGACGGTGTGCCTGAATTCGCAGATAACCACATATTGCACTGGTTTGAGTGCCTGAGTGCATTTGGCGAGCTAGAATCCGGTGTTAAGTCTCTTCGCAAGGCAAAAGAAGCGATATCAGTGAGTTTGCTGTTTGCAAATGAATTCTAGCTCACCAATCTTACAGAAATCCCGGACCGTGCACAACAAGTACCGCTTGCTGTTCGATGATGCTCGTCGATGCCTCCAGATGGGATCTGAAGCTATAAGCCACCATTGCCTCAACACCTATCGCTCGGCGTTGACATGGATTCCCAAACAATCCCTACTCAGACAGAAATATGCAACATCCTTGTGCAGCATACCTCAAGCTAATGTCGTCGTGGGTCTCGCGGATTCGTGGGGGCTATCATCCGAGCAAGTCATGCGACATCGTGCAGCCGTAACCTCTGTGATGTTCTCTAGTGACGGCAGCCGAGTGGTATCTGGGTCCTGGGACAAGTCTGTCCGTATATGGGACACGGCTACGGGCGAGTTGGAACGCATGCTGGTGGGGCATTCAGACGTGGTGTGGTGTGTTGCCATCTCGCATGATGGAACACGTGTTGTATCTGGTTCGGAGGACATGTCAGTGCGGATCTGGGATGCAAACACAGGAGAGACTGTGCGCACATACGAGGGTCATTCGCATTCAGTGCTGTCTGTGGCTCTCTCACCTGACGGGATGCGTATCGTGTCTGGGTCTTGGAAGTCCATTCGGATCTGGAGTGTGGTTGCTGGGGAGCCAGAGCGGGAACTAGAGGGGCATTCCGATTGGGTACATTCTGTGACTTTCTCTCCTGATGGTACTCGTGTCGTCTCTGGGTCGAATGATATGACGGTGCGAATCTGGAATCATGCGAAGGGTGAGATAGAGCGCATATTGGAGGGTCATTCAAATTGGGTGTTTTCTGTCGCTTTCTCCACCGACGGGTCACGTGTTGTGTCTGGTTCCTATGACAGCTCAGTCCGTATCTGGAAAGCTACCAGCGGGGAGATTGAGCGCATACTAGAGGGGAATCCGAGTCTGGTGAGATCTGTTGCCTTCTCTCCTGGTGGGACCCGAATCGTGGCTGGCTTGGCTGACTCTTCGATCGGCATCTGGAATGCGGGGACGGGAAAAATAGAGCACCTGTTGAAGGGACATGCGAGTCAAGTGCGGTCTGTTGCATTCTCGCGTGACGGGACACGCATCGTCTCTGGGTCATTCGATTCCTCTGTCCGGATTTGGAATGTGAAGCAATTGAAATCTAGTACAGTCTCACGTGAAACACCACGCAACTCATCTCGCCCTTTGCATGTGATTCCGGGGGGGGCGGGGCGCCGACTGAGGGGACACTCTCGTTGGGTGACGTCAGTGGCATTCTCGCCTGATGGCACACGGGTCGTTTCTGCGTCAGAAGACAACACAATTCGGGTCTGGAATGCCAGCACGGGACAGGTGGAGCGTGTGCTGGAGGGTCATGCCAATTCTGTGAATTGCGTGGTCTTCTCCCCTGATGGGAAGCAAATCGCGTCTGGTTCAGCCGACAAGTCAGTGAGGATATGGAGTGTGGCCATAGGCAGGTTAAGGCACACACTGACGGGCCATTCAGCTACCGTGCTGTGTGTTGCATTTTCACCTGATGGGACACGTGTGGTTTCTGGTTCCGCCGACCACTCTGTCCGGATTGGGAATACCAGGACAGTGAAGGTCGAGCAGATACTTGAGGGACATTCAGATTCCGTGTGGTGTGTTGCTTTCTCCCCTGATGGTGCACATGTTGCGTCTGGCTCGTACGACTGCTCAGTCCGGATATGGAATGCGACTACCGGGATAACAGAGCATATACTCGAGGGACATCACTCTCGGGTGACATCCGTTGCCTTTTTACTTGATGGAACACAAGTCGTCTCGGGTGCGATAGATGAATCAGTTCGTATCTGGAATCTTAGCACCGGTGAATCCACTCCATTGTTCGATTCTGCATCCATCCTATTGCCAGACGAAAGCCGAGTCACCCATATCTTCCCAGGTGCGTTTCAAATCGTCGCCCCCAAGGAGCATCTTGTCTCCCTATCTTGGGATAAGGACTGGATTCTTACAGACCCTCCGTTCCCACCTTGCTACTTCCCCCCTGATTTGCGTGGCTTTTTCACATTTGGATTCTCTGAATCCAAAGCATGTTTTGGGTATCAATCAGGACAGGTTGTTATTATCGATCTTAATCCTGTTCATCCTTAATCTACCATCCAATGCATTTTATAATGCTGAAAAACATATTTGTGTTCTCCTAAATTTGGTGATTACTATCGCTCCTCATCCTTGACTTAGCCGTTATCACACACATTCACGACGAGTATCTCTCTCAACATCAGCCCTCAATATTCATCATGAGTCCCCAGCTACCCAAAATTAGGATTACCTGTTCACCAAGACCTCAGGCAGTGTGCATTGCCTGGCCTCAACACCATTTTACCTCTAATGTTTTCCAACACCTCAGCCTTTATACTTGATGTTGAACTTTCACCTAAACAATCATGCTCATATAATTGTGGACCATAAAATTTGTCATCTTCTCCAAAATTCACATCGGGAGAGTCCCAGATTGCAATTCATGGTCTTGACATCCATCTAATTCACCAATAGTGGCCTTTCTACGATATTCTCACTCCTGCTCTCATTATCTTTACCTTCTGTGGAAAATATCATATTCCTTCTATCCCCAGAAATTTGTGCTATCAAGAATGTTTTATTTTAATCCCAGTCTTTGACACCTGTTAATATTGCTGTTATGGCCCGGAACATCATTCCTTCAGCCGAGCCGAGCATCCACCGTGGATTAACGGGACACAGGCTCCAGATCATTCCCCTGGTGTCATGCTGCTTATGACTTGTTTTAAATGGCCGTATTGGCACAAATTTAATGAAGCAAGCCTTGCAAGGTAAATGCTGACTGCTTCTACCTGTCATACTGATGGACATATGGATGGAACAGTTACTGCCACACAGTTTGTGATGACGCTGAGCAGTTCGTCGACCTTTCAAATCACACATGCACGACCATCCGTCATCACTCATCGTTCCCATGAATAACTCTTAGCCTTCCCTTGTTGTTATCATGTGTCATCTTTTATGTCCACCTTTTATCCCAACCAGCACATTCCCATATACATCTCCCTTTCAGTCATGTGACTTTCTTTTCTAAGAGCACGATCCATCTACTCCAGGTAAACATCCATCTGCTCCCTTTCTCGTCCAACTGACCTTGCAAGTAATTCTGCAAGGAACCTACAGTAGCCATATGGTTTGTCGTACTTATGTATTGCATCGGAGACGATGCTTTCCCAGTTGGCAGAGTGGTCATTTGGGTGCGCGTACAGCCTCGTGAGTAGTCTGGTGGCACCAGATTTGATTCTCTGTCCTGAGTAATTCATATTGTTATCATGATTGTCAACTTGCGTGTGTAATGGAGGCTATTGGGGCCTTAAAAAATCTTAAGAGGTAAGGCAAATTGCATTCAGCCTGGAGAACCAAAAATACATCAGAACCAGTGCAAATTACTGCAATAGACGCGTTGCATTTGAAATTACGAGTCACGCGTTCGACGCACAGTTTTGACGCTGTCATCGCCTTGGCATGCGAACGCAAGGTGCACACACCCACGTCTCTGCTTGCGACCCATCGACCCCACCATCGCCTAAGGTAGCTACGGAGCACCATCATGTCGGAACTCTTGAACTCCAATCCACAATCTACTTCTTCACTGGGGGGTATAAACATTGACCTCAAAAATGTCGCAATCAGTGAGTGTGCTTGTTGAGGAATGACTCAGACTCGAAGAGTTAAGACGTTTATTTTTCCGTTGCAGCCGCCAAGGGTGACGTGAATATACCGATCACTAATAGTAAGTGAGGCGGCTACATAAAACGGTTCACGTTTGTCCTCATATCTTCGTAGACCATCTAGTCGATGTTTTAGAACGCCTCAAACCAGCCGAACGGGCATCTTATAAGACACGCAACGCCACTGAAGATGTCGAATCTCCTGGGTGCATGGAGAACACACGTGTAAGGATATTGGATGACCTCGAGAGATGGGTGCACGATGCGTCTGCTCCAAAGGTGTACTGGTTAAATGGGCAGCTCGGAACGGGAAAGACAAGCATCGCTCACACTCTCAGTCAGCGTTTGGATAGGCAGAAGATTCTTGGAGCCAG
>QLPG01004263.1:0-12772 GCA_003314385.1 Gomphus sp. MG54
GACGACGAAGTAGCCACTGATTGTGTATAAAGATGTCAGGCCCCATGTACATGGGATGTATGGCATAGTATTTGAAACCCCTTTGATTGAAACATCCCGACTTTTGGCAAGATTCGAGATGGTGGAAAAATCATTGAATGAAATACATCGGACACATAATGTGTGCAGACTACATCTACTGCTTGCGACTCCATGTAAAGTACATCTCGACCTGTATTTTTCTCTCCGGGTCTATTACTTCCTGGCGCCAAGCCTCTTTCACTTCTTCGGTCATTCCATATGCAACGAATCTGGGATCGTACGAAATACTGGAGCGTAACCACGTGGATTTCAATACTTCACCGAGGTGATCCACCTTTGGGTCTTTAAAAAGTCAGTGAACAATTCAAATAGCAAGCAAGTCGATTGATAAGACATACCACCATTATCACCCAACAATTTAGGAGAGACCTTATGTACGTGGACCTCACTGAGCTTACCGGACTCTTTGAGGGTCGGTTCGAGTAACGGGCCCACCATTAGGTCCACGTTGTGCAGCGCCATATATCCCCTATAGACCTCATAGAAATTCTTGATACCAGGACCAACATTACCAAGCATATCAGTCCTGATTTCTTCGACTAAAATCCAGCCGTTGGGTTTAATGAGTTCGACGGACCGGGCCAACAAATCACGGAAATTGGGAAGCTTAAGACCCATATATCTTGATTGGAGAGACGCAATGAACGAGGCAATGTAAAAACATACATGCATGAGCACACCGCGGATATGGACAACATCGAACGATTCAGGCTCAAAGGGGAGAGTGTGGGTTACATCAACTCTCTGAAATTTGATATTATTAGGGAGGTGACTGTGAGGTTTTATGAGTGGTGTAAAGCAGATCTGATATTATTACCTACCGTGGAGGCAGCGGAGAAATATCAATGGCTACAACTTCGGCGTCTGGGTAAGTCAGAGCTGCTTGAATCGCCCTATAGTTACAGAAATTACACTAAGATCGTATGTACGTTAGTATTAATTGGGATAAGCTACCATGCGCCACTGCCAGATCTAGCGAGCTGGGTGAAATACCACTCAATGGGAGCATATATAAAGATATCTTACCCAATCTCAAGAATATTCGTTGGTGGAGTATCGATCTCTGCGAACGTTAACCTATTTCCCATGTAATACTTCATCCCATTGTGCAAGGCATCTAGCCTGTCAGCGGGAGCCGTTGAAACCTCGCCAGCGATAACTATGCGGTGTTACTTGCCTCTCCCATTCAGGTTCGTCGTTCTTCAAACACCACGAGAGGCTTTAGAACGAAGTACATCGATAGTTTCATTAAGTGGAAACATACTGGAAGATAATAAGGCGCATCAGTCTTGTGGAACGAACGGGATTCCATTGTGAAGAATCAGAAACAGTTGCGCTTCAAGCTGAGTATTTGAGTGGGGAATTGAGCCAACAGAAAGCACTACACACTGTACATATTCACACTGTACAGGCATATTCCCTGCGCTGAATTTGGCAGGATACCGACATATTCCGGCAGGTTTATGTTGGATACTCTGATACTCCTGTCGAGGACAACAAGCGAACCTCATGTAGTATCTTTCCTTATCATGGGACCGATATTGGCACGAGCGTCTCAGTCTCTTGACCGGACGTGAGCAAACCCCTTTTTATGGATAATCTACGCCCGACTGACTAAACTTAAATTCGTTTGGTCTAGGTACATGGTTAACATACCTCAGTCTTGACCGGAGCTGAGACACACACTCATTTGTTCTAGTTGTGCCCCTTTTAACAACTCTTTCCAGCTTTCCTTTCCGAGTTATACTGCAAGCATACTGATATGTGGTGTTGTACAACGGTGGCAAACTTGTAAACAGCAAGGTTATGTTATGGCACAGGCTGGGAGAATTCGAGGTAGCAAGTTCCCACATATCCCCATGTCCGTCAGGATGGGAAACCTATGACCAAATACTCGGCTCCAATTGATCATTCAATGGCCTGCCTGCCTTCACAACACTTAGTTGCGGCAAAAACATGAAATCCTGAACCAAGAGTTCTAAGATTTGTTTTGAATCAATGTAAATCAATGTTGTTATAATAGAAGAGAAGGAAGTATACCTAGGGAAACTAGATGGAAGAAGAAGAGAGCCAAACAAACAACCAGGAGGCATACATGTGAGAAACAAAGGGGAAAGAGCATTAGGGCCAAGAAAAAATGATTAGATATTTTTCACCATGTTGGGATATTGTGAGTTCACACCATGCATCATGTAATGTGTTTGCATTACATAAGTTATGCAGTAGTTAAAATTTTCCTTCATCAAATTATAACCATCACCCACATTTGAACTGCTTGCGTCAGGGGAAATTCAACTTAATTCAACCACACATGTATTGGATGACTTGAGGGTACTGACTCATCCTCTTACTTGCCTTCTTGAAAACTACAAGACCATACTTCATCTGAATTACCCCTATTATATCTGAAGACTGCAATCCAACATATGCTGCACTTACTGATGGGAACTCTGCAGAATGGGAGATATATATGGAAGCAGACTTGGTGGAACAATGATTGTGGGAATATGTTTTTGGGATGGTTATGAAACTAGAAGGTGATACAGTTAGTGCTAGGAAGGCCACTGCAGAGTATGAGATGAAGATAAGCCAGGCCAGGGCCAGGATGATCAAGAGGGTCACAGCCAGTCAGTTGCCCTATATGAAGGATCTCAACCTGAAGAAGGTCTAGGCAGAACTATGGTGTAACTATCAGGCTACAGGCTTTGGTTCAAAGCTGGCTATGCAGCATGCATTCATTAATGCAAGGATGAAGATCAATGACTCTCAGGAGGTTGTGGAAACCATAGCATCATAGATTGGCAGGGTAAAAGGCATGTGTTTTGGATATGAGGCTATTGGAATGGATGTGACCAATAATGATGTTATCCTCATGCTCACAAACAGACTACCTATAGTCTATGTTATAGCCCATGCTGCCAAACAGACCCACATTAAGCACCACAACCACCCGCACCATTTCCAGGACCCTTCCGATCGCCCAAAGCCTGCATAACAGATTTCCGGAGGTCTGACATATATTCTGAGGTTCCACAATTCCGAACCTCCAAAGACTCCGAGATCAAGGTTCCATTACTTTGATAACCGACACGCAGGACCATCACATACCTCACTCCCTTGTTTTCTCCTTTATATTGACCCCTTGTACTCTCCTTCTCCTTGTTTTATGACCGGCAAAAGATAGTACAAGGATAGTTGCATGGATATAGTCTCCCAGTCGACTGGACTATTTGCCAGTACAAATATCGACTTAATTTGCATCGTAGTTTCCGATTAGTTTCCAGTAAACTTTCTGACTCTCCGAAATTAGGGACAGATGATCGAGGAGGGCGCAACACATAAGTTGAAGCCAAGTCTCTGTGACCTCGAACCACTCGTACCACCCTATACCGTGAACAGTCCCCAGACTCCTGGCATTCCTGACTTCAATCCCCCCAATTCCAATTCCGATTCCGATCTGATCCCAATCCTCACCCCACCCTTGGAATATGAACTTCTCCCTCAGAACCCTATTGGAACCCCCTGAACCCTTCTGGAAGTCTCTAGCTAAGTGCCAACATGTGGATTTAACAGTCTACAACCAAATCATTGTAATGCTGGATACCACTCATCCAGAAGATATCACACTTGAGAATATTATCATATGGCTTGTGAATGAAGGATGATAACAAGAAACTGAAGTTGTCAAAAGGGAAGATAAAAAGGTCAAATGTTAAGTCCACGTGTCAGGCGCTTAGCTAGTACTTCCGAAAGGGCTATCCAGGTTAGCGTGGGGGTCCGTAATGGGGCCAAGGACTGAAGACGGAAGTCAGATGGACTATGGACAGAGATGGAAGTGCTGGGAGCTTAGGGTCAGTTGCAGATTGGTTCGATCTGGTCACTGAAGTGTTCGAGGTTGAAGGGACTTGGCTTCAACTTATGTGTTGCTCCCTCCTCGATCGTCTGTCCCTAATTTCGGAAAGGAGACGGGAGTTTACCGGAAATGAATTGGAAACTAGGTGGTAGACTAAGTCGATATTCGTACTAGCAAACAGTCTAGTTGACTGGAAGACTATATACATGTGACTATCCTTGTACTATCTTTGCCGGTCATAAAACAAGGAGAAAGGGAGTACAAGGGGTCAATATAAAAGAGAAAACAAGGGAGTGAGGTACACGATGGTCCTGTGCATCGGTTATCAAAGTATTGAGTCTTCAGTCGGAGACGGACTCGGGGATGGTGTCTCGGTTGTGATGGGAACGGGAGCAGGAACATGGTTTCTTGGTTGGACTTGTCAGGAACGGGAACTACGGAAAACAATCCTTCATCCTTTCGGTCGGAAAGGTCTCGGAACAGAGGCGGGTGGTTGTGGGGGTTAGTGTGGGTTGTTGAAAGCATGGGCTATAACAGTATCCCCTCACTAAGACCGAGCCCTCGAGGTCCTAAGCTTATCTTGCCGTGAATAGGGTGGAAAAGGACGTGGGAATGTTTTTAGGTGTTTGCACGTAATGGGCGTTCTCCGAGTGCCCGTTTGATCCTTTGTATATAAGGGGTTTTTCTTTTTATTGACATTTTTCCTCTTTGATTCCTCCCCATGTTAGACCTCATGCGGGATGTTACGGCAGATGTGTCAGAGGAGATGTGTATCCTGAAGGCCCAGTATGAGGAACAGGTCCATCATCTGGAGGCAAAGCAGTCCCGGCAGGTGGAGGCCGCTCGGCAGGCTGAGGGAAAACAGAAAGCCAAGGCTCTGAGGTTGGCAGAGGAACAGTGGCTGAAGGAGGCAGAGGAGCAGTGGCTGAAGGAGGTGGAGGAGAGAAAGGAGAAAGAAAAGGCCTGTGCCATTGAACAAGAGACATTGCTTCTAGAGCATACCCTTTTACTTGTGCAAGAAAATGAAGGTTTGGAGGAGGACGAGGATGAGCCGATTTTTGGGGGTTCCGAAGATTCTTTGTCGGACCACCATTCGTCCGTGGGTCCAGAAATTGTTCTGTCACCGTCCAGGGGGTATCCTGGGGGTGAAGACCGTTTGGTACCTGTGGTTGGGCCCAGTTTGGCTGCATTGAATGCAGACCGGAAATGTCGGGAGTGCAGAGAGGAGGGGGCTCGTGTCTCTACGGCACAGAAGGCCCTCAAAAACCAAGTGGTTCGCAAGGCGCGGGAGGTCAGAAGGGAGGTGGGTCTCAGACCCTTTGAATCTAGTCATTGGGCATTGACTCAGTATTGTCCCGATTTGTATCAGACCATCACTCCGGAGCACTCCTCATTCCTGAGGACGGAGCCTTGCGATTTATGTTGCAAGCGAGAGAAATGGTGCGAGTGGATGACAGTGGTGAAAACTTGTGTCCCCTGCCAGGCCAGTTGGGTGCAGTGTGAGGTGGATGGAGTGCCGGTTGTCTGAGGGGTGGTTATGAAGAAGCAGGGGCGGGAGGAGAAGGATGTTCCTGAGGCATCTTCTTCTAAGAGGTCTAAGGTGGATGTGGTGATTTCTCCTCCTCCAAAGGTTGGCTGTGCGGAAATCATGGCCATCCTGAGGTTGATCCAGGGTGCTCTGATTGGTATGGACGCCCGTCTTTGAGCTCTTGGAGCAGACGTCAAGAGGTTGTCCAAAGCTTCTGAGATGCGGAATGCCATTCAAACTGACAATCGAGAACATCTGAAGTGGAACTGTCGGTGTGGCGGTCTTGCTCCGGCTCCTCATGCGACAGGGGATCGGACGGAATTGGATCCAGGTGTGGTGGATGTGATGCCTAAGGTGGGGTGGTCCATTAATCTGGTTGATCTGGTGTCGGGGCCAAGTGAGGAAGGAAAGGGCAAGGGGGTGGATTTGTTCCACCATTATGATCCTTCCGATCCCGATGTTAATCATTCTCTGTTCTATGGTGATGACTAGGTTGTTCGTAATTGTTTGAAGAATATCATTAATGGTTCATGGCTAGAATCATGGTGGTTGTAGCGGTCGAGGTGGTCTTGGTCGTGGTTGTCATGGTGTTGTCACTAGGACAGGGTCGGAAAAAACTCGGGGGTGTCCTGAAAAAATGTGAGTTTTGGTAGTAACCATGTCAGGGTTTTTCTTTAGTGAATTTATCATATTATCAACAGGGGTCTAGGCTAAGCAAGAGATCTACAAGTGGTACTGCTTGTCTAAGGGGTGGTACAGTTTTGAGGGTCACGATTTCCTGAGTGGAAATTTCTCGGGGGTTGAATTTGAGCACTACGGCTCAGGTACCAAGAATCAGTTCAGACATAGGCTAAACAAAGTAGTACTCAATACCCTATTGATCGTTGGATCGCAGTGGGTGAGCGTGTAGTGTCCGGTAACTAGAATCTGACAGATTTTCAGAGGGTCATGGTCGAAACTTATCAACAGGTGGTCACAGGTGTTTCAGGAACTGAAGAGAGTGGATGCGTTGTTTGTTTTGCTCTGTGGGCGCTGTCGACTTGTTCAATGCGAATGACTGATGCTGGAACCGGGGGCCTGTGCCTAATCTTTGGATTCTGAGGTGTCCGATGCTTCAGATTCCTCCTCGACTTCTTCTGCTATAGAGGCTGCATGTCCTTGGGTGACCATGGTAGGGGATCTCGAACATTCTTTGGCTGTGTGACCCGATCTACTGCAGAAGAGGCAGAGGTTTTGTTCGAATCGGCATTGGCGTTCTTGTGGCATAAGTTTTCCATCTTTCCCTAATCTGGACGATAGGTCTGTGGTAGTCCTGCTGCCACTGGATAGTGTCGTAGGTTGGCCTACATTGGCTGTTTTATTGCCCAAGTTAGGGGTGGAGTATGTGTTCATGGAGGTTCTTCCTCTATCATATGGGTGGTCAAAGTTCCGGTTTGAGGCAGATTCTCTGGCGACTTCTGATCGACGTTCCCAGTAATGGGCATTGATGGACTGGGACAGGAGGTGGAGTTGGAGTAGGGAATGTGGTTTTCCTACTCTAGAGATCTTGTCCTTGATCCTCCCGGGAAGTCTGTTGTAGAATTGCCAACGGAGTATGGTGTCACCCCAGTGGACATGGGTGGCTAGTCGGTTGAATTCGACTACATAATTCATGATGTGCTGGTTGTCATGCATGCGGAGGTTTTCGAGGTCCGCCTCGGCCTCTCCTTCCGGGTCATGGGGTCCAAAGTTGGTCTTGAGTTCAGAAACAAACTTGTCATAGTCGTAGAGCCAGTCTGGCTCGTCGGGGGCGGTGAGGGCTGGTTCAAACCAATCCAGGGTGGTACTGGTCAGGTACGATAATACATAGGTTACCTTGGCACTGTCAGGGTCGAAAGCGTCAGGGCAGTCATGGAAGTTCAGCATACACTGCACTAAGAAGACTTGTAGCTTCCTCGAATCGGATCCATTGAAGGGATCCAGGTCTTGAACCTTGGTGGCATGGGAGGCTAATCTTCTAGGGGAGGCCAGATTACTTGCTAACATAGCAATGGCCTAGGTGAGGTTGGGCACATTGTTTGGCCCTATAGCGGGGGCTTCTCCTGGTGGTGCAGGGGGTGGTGCTGCAGTAGGTGGTACAGGATGGGGCTGGGCGATGGGCTGGGGTGCAGCGGGTGGTGGTATGGTGGGGGTGGTGCAACGAATGGTGGTACAGCCTGTGGGGGGGCAGCGCACGGTGGTGGTGTGAACAGTGGTGGTATGAAAGGGGGAGATGCGAGGTATGGGGGTACTGTGGATGATGATCCAGATGTGGTCAGTACTGCTGAGAATGATCCTGAACTGGAGGGCATCTCTAGGGGTGACGGTTGGTTGGTCACTGGGGGGTTCACGAGGAACAGGTTGGTCATACTTGAGCATGGGTGTAAGTCCATGTTCAAGAATCCGGAGTCTGAAGAGGGTTCCAGGGGGTGCATGGGGGTCTGAGGCATCTGAAAACTTGGTCCAGGGACAGGTAGTTCTCGGGGGACGGAAGCGTGGCGGGCAGATGCCTGGGTGATTGTCTGTAGGGCTTGCGAACATGTGATTGGTCTTGAGCCCATGACAATCAGGAGTGTGAGTATGAATATACTGTTAAGTCTGCGTGTCAGGCACTTAGCTAGTACTTCCAAAAGGGCTATCTGGGTTAGTGTGGGGGTCCATAATAGGGCCGAGGACTAAAGATGGAAGTTGGACGGACTACGGATGGAGATGGAAGTGCCAGGAGCTTAGGGTCGGTTGCAGATTGGTTCGATCTGGTCACTGAAGTGTTCGAGGTTGAAGGGACTTGGCTTCAACTTATGTGTTGCTCCCTCCTCGATCGTCTGTCCCTAATTTCGGAAAGGAGATGGGAGTTACTGGAAATGAATCGGAAACTAGGTGGTAGACTAAGTCAATATTTGTACTAGCAAACAGTCCAGTTGACTGGAAGACTATATACATGCGACTATCCTTGTACTATCTTTGCCAGTCATAAAACAAGGAGAAAGGGAGTATAAGGAGTCAATATAAAAGAGAAAACAAGGGAGTGAGGTACGTGATGGTCTTGCATGTCGGTTATCAAAGTATTGAGTCTTTGGTTGGAGACAGACTTGGGGATGGTGTC
This sequence comes from Gomphus sp. MG54, assembly GCA_003314385.1. Taxonomy (NCBI): domain Eukaryota; kingdom Fungi; phylum Basidiomycota; class Agaricomycetes; order Gomphales; family Gomphaceae; genus Gomphus; species Gomphus sp. MG54. The sequence goes on from QLPG01004263.1 coordinate 8,584, forward strand.
TCAGTTGTGACAGGAACGGGAGCGGGAATGCGATTTTTCGGTCGGACTTATTGGGAACAGAAACTATGGAAAACAATCCTTCGTCCTTTCGGTCAGAAAGGTCTCGGAACAGAGGCGGGTGGTTGTGGGTGTTAGTGTGGGTTGTTAAAAGCATGGGCTATAACATCAAACTTGGAGAATCCATGCTTGTTGCCAAGAAAAGATATGATTTCTCAGAGATCATTAGGGAATGGCATGGGTCACCCATGGGCCAAATGTAGGTGACCTGTACCCAACCCATGGGGAACCCAAACCCATCAACCCATGGGTGGATGGGTGTCAGGTGTGTGCCACACTCATATACATGTGGTACATTCATGTCAAACATGTGCACATGCAGTGTGTTCATGTCATATGTGTACACATGCAGGACATTCATGTTGTATGTGTGTACATGCAGTGCATTTATGTTGTATGTAAGCACATGCAGTGCATTTGTGTCATATGTGTGCATGTGTGGCATGTGTGCATAGCTAAGATCATAGTACTTCTCACAAACCCATCAGATGCTAAGGATCCTGAATTTCACATTGTTTCACCATCATAAGTTGATTTTTCTACATTACATGCTCTTGATACCTTATTCATTTCTCTGTTAGCATACCAGGCTTCATATTTTGAAAGCTAGTAAAGCCCCTGGATTTTTGTTAAAGGCCACAGCCTGCCATAGGTTACATACACCATCATTATCATCCCTATAGCGACCCTTGTATATGGCTTCATAGATTCCCCCATTGCACTAATAGAATGGATATATGAGAAGCTTCAAACTGCACTTGAATGGCCTAACCTACACTCTGCCTCCCCACTCATAACATTCCAGATACAGACTGACCAGTCATATGAGCCAGATACCACATGTAACCCATCAGGTGAGAAAGTGATAGAATTCACCTGACCTGAATGACCCTCCAGTGGGTGCTCTATTTCTCCCCTTGTTTTATCCCAGATATGCATTGTCATATCTTGTGACCCAGATGTGACACATTTACCATCAGGTGAGAAAGCAACAGATTATATTTCTGACTGTATCTGAATCCTAGGTACTAACTGTATAATATTCCTTATAGAAGGACAAGCCAAAGTCATAACTGTGATGGCCACACCTCCCTCCACCCGTCTGTTAGTACATGTACTGAGACCCATTTATTTGGCAATGCTGACCAAGCAGCCATCCTATGTTCATGCCCAAGTGTCCATGCTGCATGCATATCTGTCAGGCTTTGGATACTGACTAGGGAATGGCATGGGTCACCCACAGGTCAAATTTGGGTGACCTGCACCCAACCCATGGGAAACCTGAACCCGTCAACCCATGGGTTTTTTCCCATGGGTCGACAGGTGTCGGATGCATGCCACACCCACATGCACTGACGTGAATGCACCGTATGCATACGCCACATGTGATACGAACACACCGTACGCACATGCGACATACAACATGAACATGCCGTACATGCTGTAGAGTTGCTCTAGGTAATTAATATCTAAAAGCCTGCGTGCACCAGTCCTTTTCTCTGGCAGGATCTAGCACAGTCGTTTGGCACAGCTGGAATTGGTTCTGTGACTTGGCTATGTATGAATGAAAATAGAATGTGAACAAAATATGGTGTGATGTGACAGGGACGTGACCTGAGACACAAACGTGTCATGCTGACTAATACTTGGACTTTGACTTTGGGACTTGAATACAATAGTCTAGATGTTTCTAGACTAGTCTTGACTTGGACTTGGAGACTTGACTTGGGGCTTTAACTTGTGAACTTGTTATTACAGAGGTGAGCCAGAGGCCTTTATATACAAAAACCAAGCAATGATGCAAAATGATGTGAGAGGTTGGCTATGTCAGTTGAATGACAAAGCATGAGAACAAAGTATACAAAAGAGGAAACTATGGAGAAACTCTGGAGAAACTCTGGAGAAATGGTACAGCATAGAGGCTGTGCGAATAGGGGCTAGGGGCTATGATAGGGGGAGACTAACCAAAAAAGTAAGGATGATGAATAACAATGAGAAAAGACTAACAGAATAGGAAACAGGTCTGAGTCATGCCAAGAAAAGGAGAAACATATAAAAGAAACAATGTGGAAGTCCACCAATAAACGTCTAACAACCTTGTCTACTACTCCTGAGGGGCCTTAGGATGAGTCAGGGGACTGAGTCATCTCAGAGTATTTCCAGGTCACAGGCAACATATCTTCCGTAATTTCTCCAGTATCCAATCCAAGGATAGGAGTCTGGGAGTAGGAGGACTAATGGGTATATGGTCGTGCACTCTCATTTTGTGTTTAAGAGTGAGTCAAATGGAGTGGGCAGGATAATCAGGATGGGATGGTTCCCTGAACTCTGCCTCATATTCCACTCTACTCCTATCACAATATGCTGGTCTAGACGTCATTCCAAGAAATATGTATGGTTCTTGACTTTCTGGGAAATAGACTGCATCTCCTATCGCATATGACTGAGTGTAGATTGGATGGGATCTTCTTCTGATTGGGAAATGTGCTGGTGGGGGTACATGAAGATAATGATATGTTAATGGTCCTGCCTGGATACGTGTATCCTGGGTGTTGTAGTGTTGCATGGGAATGAGCTCTGAAGAAGACATGATGACAAATTGGGAGTCTGAAGATCGGTGTACTGAATAGAATGGTTGGCTGTGTGATGTGGTGACAGTAAAGGTGATATGGGATGAGCACCATCAGAGTCTAATTTGGAACATGGTTGAGATCGATCGCTTTACTGTCAGCACATGCGAGATATGACATGAACGTGCCACATGCGTGCGTGTCATACAGGTGCACATATGGTGCGTTGGTATCGGTGTGTGTGTGGATGGTGTTTTGGCATCGGTGCGTTGGTATCGGCGCATTGGTGTCGGTGAGTTGGTATCAGTGCATGCATGTATGGTACGTTGGTGTTGGCGCATGCATGTATGGCACATTGGTGTTGGCATGTGTGCGTACGGTACATTTGTGTCAGCACATGCATGTCATACACCTGTGCATACGGCATGGTCATGTCGTACACGTGCATGCACACACATACATAGTTGAGGGGGCAGGTTGGGCCAGGTCACAGGTGCTCTCGGCTTGACCTGCACCCAAACCTAGGGGCACCTGACCCGGTGACCCATGTAGGTTAGCCTAACCCATGCTATTCCCTAATACTGATGGACTTTGGTACTGCCCAGGGTTGTTGGGTGGACAATGGCCAAGTCCTGCAGGCCAAGAGTAGTGGCATTGGCTTCAACGTACTCATGCATTGTGTCCTACTTGCCATGCATGCCACCAATTTGCAACAGACAGGTACTCATGGGGATGCTGGTGATGCCAGCCTGAGTTGAGGACTTTAACAAAGGGGAAGAAGGTAGAAGGGCCTAAGCCTAGTTGATACCCAGAATGAGGAAATATGTACATACATGTCCTACTTATATAGGTTAAGAAGCGACATGTGGAATAAGGAATGTGGAACAACAAGGTATGCAGAGCATTTGGTTATTGTCCACAATGAGTAAAATTAGAACAAGGAATGTAAACCAGGATAAAACAATAAACGATAGGATAATAGAGAATGGGTCAAGGACAGGACAATAGAGAGTGCATGACTATAAAACAAGGGTTGCGTATGAAGATAGAACAAGGACAGGAAGTCCCAAGGTGAAGCAGAATGGAGGAACGGGCAAATGGTGTGGTAGACATGCCAAGCCTAGAACGGCGTACCAAGTGACATGCATGTGGTGTGGACACTTGTATGTGGACATAGAATGGCTGCTCGGTCGGCACTGCCGAATAACCGGAACCTTGGTATGTGTACTTGACAATATCACTTGGTACGCCAGTCTCGGCTCAGCACATCTACCACCCACATGCCCACTCCTCACCCCTTGGTCTGTCTCACCTCAGGACTTTCTGTCCTTGTTTTATCCTCAGTCACAGCCCTTGTTTTATAGTCAGGCACTCCCTATTGTCCTATCTTGGTCACATTTCTATTATTCTATCCTTTATTGTTCTATCCCCACCTTACATTCCTTTATTCTAATTTTACTCATTGTGGACAATCACCACATGCTCTGCATACCTTGTTGTCTCACTGTCAAGCCCGCAACACCGAGTACCGACTTATTCGGGAATACCGACCAACCGGCCCT
>QLPG01004265.1:0-17020 GCA_003314385.1 Gomphus sp. MG54
GAACAATGAAGATGTGGCCAAATAAGATAATAGGAATGTGATTGAGAATAAGACAATAGGAAGTGACCAAATATAAAACAATAAGGTCATGGCCAAGGATAAAACAATAGAAAATGTCCAGAGGTAAAACAGGCCAAGAAATAAAGAATAAACAGGGTGGGAATAATGGATAATGAATAAAGGAGGAGTGGAATGATGAATGAAGTAGGGTGTGAATGATGAATGTGCCAAGCCAAGACCAACATACTAAGTGACTTGTATATGACTTGGTCACCTGCACGTGGAATTAGACTGATCATTTGGTTGGCACTACCAAGTGAACCAATACTCAGTACATGTACTTGACAACACCTCAATTAGGCATATTAGCACCCATTCCATCTGCCGCTGTTCAACCATCACTATTGGGTATACTGGTGCCCACTCCAATCACCATATACATTCTACCTAAAGATATAAGCGATGACATGCAAAACAATACTACTGATCCAGATCTCAAAGATCTGTAGCCCAATGAAAAGGCCACTAGCAGGTTGATCAAAACAGAACTACCAAGGAGGAGCAGGCACATTTGCCTCTAACAAGAATGTTCAGGAGCAGGCATGATCACTAGACTGCTGCTTAAAAATGAGATCAGCATGCATGTTAGCACACTAGCAGATGAAATAGATCCAAATGACAACTATCTTGCTATTAGTAAAGAACAAGTTGACAAAGAAAATGGCATATTAGCAGACCAAAGCCTCACAGAGCCAACTAATACACATGAAGCTCTACAAACCCCTACATGGAATAAGTCTATAGACAATGAACATGACATGCTAATCAACAAAAAAAACATGGGAGCTAGTTTTACCTCCTCCAGATGCAAATATTGTCAGCAGTCAATGGAATTACGTTTGAAAATCTTATCAAAATAAGGAGATTAGAGCAAAATCCCACTTAGTGGCTCAAGGTTATATGCAGAAATTTGGGGTTGACTATTTCAAGACTTATGCACCCATTGTCCACCTTGCATTATTACATACTATATGTGCAATAGCTGCCAGGAATGATTGGCCGCTCTATCAAATGGACATTGACAATGCCTATGTTGATGCCAATATACATGAACCAATTTATATGAAGCAACCTGAGGGATATATTCAGAAAAGTCATAACTATGTATTATTATTAAAAGATTGCCTCTTGTGAAAGGCAACAAATTCCCACAGTGATGTGTTCTTTCAACTGGGCCAAAAGGCCACTATGCCAGGTTATCTGGCATTAGTCTGTGGGCACTATTTAAACAGCAACTTGTTACATGTATTCACCAACCATTGCAATGGTATGTAACACCTCTATGGGCTCAAACAATCTGGTAGAGAATCATATAGATGTCTAAGTGATGCATTATCAAGACTTGGATTCCAAAAATCAGCTTCTGATGTGGCCATATTCTTTTGGCATAGAGGAAAAGGCTTTGTGATCATTGCAGTAGCTGTTGACAATTTAACTATCTGTCAGGCTTTGGGAATGCCGAGGTACTGGACAAGAATGGCCAAGTCCTACATGCCAGGAGTAGTGGCATTGGCTTCAACATACTCATGCATTGTGCCCTACCTGCCATGCATGCCACCGATTTACAGCAGATGGGTACTTGGGAGGATGCTGGTGATGCTGGCCCGAGTTGAGGACTTAACAGAGGAGGAAAAGGTAGAAGGGCCTAAGCCTAGTTGATACCCAGAATGAGGAAATATGTACATACATGCCCTACCTATATAGGTTTAAGGAGCCACATGTGGAATAAGGAATGTGAGACAACAAGGTATGCAGAGCATGTGGTTATTGTCCACAATGAGTAAAATTAGAATGAAGGAATGTAAAACGAGAATAGAACAATAAAAGATAGAATAATAGAAATGTCGCCAAGGATAGGAGAATAGGGAGTGGTTGACTATAAAACAATGGAGCCATGGCCGAGGATAATACAAGGACAGGAAGTCCCAAGGTGAGGCAGATTGAGGAATGAGGAGTGGACATGATGGGATTAATGGATGATGATTGAGGTAAGGTGAATGAAAGATGGGTAAAGAATGTGGATGGTGGATGAGTCGAGCCAAAACTGGTGTACCAAGTAACTGGTATGTGGCTTGGGCATGGGGTGTGGACGTAGTCCAATTTTCTTGGTTGGTACTGCTGAATTACCAGATATTTGGTATGTGCACTTGACACTATCACGGCAACTCAAGCTTTGATCTTACAGGACATTAAAGATGACCTTATGAAGATTTTCAAAATAAAATATCTCAGTGAGCTCCATTGGCTCCTGAACTTAAAAATCAACAGAGATAGGCAATCTTGATCCATTAGCTTCTCACAGGAGGCATATATTGAGAAGATTACCAATCACTTTTTGTGACCCATGGGTCACCCATGCCATTCCCTAGTGAAGAGAACAGTGAACTACTAGTGACTTACACTGATGCTGATCATGGTGGGAATCAAGATAATGGATGATCTAACAGTGGCAATGTCACTTGTGTTGGTGGAGGAACTGTGGCTTGGCAAAGCTGGCTACAGCCATTTGTAACCCTATCCACCACTGAAGCAGAGTTTGTTGCAGCAGTAGAGGCTGGAAAGGAAATCAAATGGATACAAAACATTTTACAAGAGTTTGGATACCTCATCAATTGACCATCTACTCTACTCATTGACAATCAGTCCACCCTCACTGTTACTAAAAACCCAGAACATCACTGCAGGATGAAACATCTCGATCTAAAATACTTTTGGCTTCATGATCAAGTTGAATACAGTTTCATCTCACCAGTCTATATACCAACTTCAGATCAGGTAGCTGACATCTTTTTGAAGGCACTGCCATGTGTAACAATCAAAAGATTCTGATTACTTCTTGGATCGAAACAATGAGATCAGTGAGTTGCCTCATCGGAGAGGGGGGGGTGTTAAAGTGCAACTCACCATCTCACTATATTCCATTTATCACTCACTATTACACTCATGGGCCATTTAGGATACTCTTCATATACTATGTTTATAGTTTTTTGTCTTACTGTATAATCATAACTCTTGATTTAAATCAACATCCTCCTTCATAGTTGTTGGCTCAGACTCTAGTTGCTAGGATTAACTGTATCCATATTCAATGACAGTCATCAGCAGATCCAGAGATGCAATCATCTTTTAAAAAAACATGGCAGGTTTTTAACCATGCTTCCTGCCCCTAAGGGGCTGGACACATTTGCAGTAGCTCTGTTAGCTAGATTTCTGATTACTTTTATTCACTTAAATTTGGGTTGCGGCACTGCTGTAGATAAGTGCACTATAAGCACCTAGCGCTTCGAACATTATAATTGAGTTTTTTCTCTCCTTCTTCCATGTTGGTATCAATACAACATGTCAGCCGGTATTGAGTATTACAACGAAAAAAAAATCGACGCCTACCGGCAAAACCCGACAACATGCTTAGGTCTCCAACGCTGAGTTTGAAACCTAACTTCCCTTGCCGTAGCAAGGGATACTAAAATGTCGTTGGTCAGTGAGTCCATTATTCCAGTGGCTTTGATTGTAGGGTTTTCCAGTTTAGGATTGGTGAGTAGAGCATGTTGGGAATCATTAGTTCCTCATGATGAGCATCCGATCATCCTTGTTCTTTGAGCCCGGGCTTCCTTGACTGAAGTCGTAGTTTGCGCTGTGGCTGAGAAGATGAAATCGCGCATGGCCTTTCCCAATTCTGAATCTTTTCTCATCTCTGTTCTGCTCATTACTTCAGCTGATTTTAACACCCTGTTAGGTATATATTATTCTCGTGATTGTCTCACCACAACTCCTCGTTCCAAGTCCTACAGAGAAAAAATACATCTGTTCAAAGTCCCCATCGAAGAGTTTACCTTTATCATCACTTTCCGAACCGGCATCACTGGCTCTATCAGTGATTATCCCGGCCTATAACGAGGTTGATCGTCTCCCACCCATGCTGAAAGCCACAATTGCTCACCTCGATTCACGTCCTTTCCGCTCGTATGAGCTACTTATTATCGATGATGGGTCCAGAGATGCAACCGTGTCTCTCGCTCTTTCCTTCGCAAAAATACATTCTAACTCTGATATTCGTGTTGTAAAACTAGACAAAAACGTTGGAAAAGGAGGCGCAGTGAGGCACGGGTTCATGCATGCACGGGGCGAACGTTTGCTGATGGTCGACGCGGATGGGGCAAGTCAGTTCGAAGATCTAGAACTCCTATGGAAGGAAATGGACCGAGTAGAACGGCAGGGATTTGCAGTTGCCGTTGGAAGTAGAGCCCATTTGGTCAAGACCGAAGCTGTGGTGAAGGTATTTGCTTCATCTTGCTCATAATTCTCTTCTCTGAAGTAGACTATATTCAGCGATCCGCTGTGCGGAATTTCCTTATGCACAGTTTTCATTTTGTACTACGGACATTGGGCGTAGGACATATCCGAGACACGCAATGTGGATTTAAAGTAAATGAACTTGCGAGCATTCGTTGTAATTTTACCTCACTGACAGCTCCCAAGCTATTTTCTCGTAAGGCTGCACAGCTGCTTTTTCCATATCAGCATTTAAGGACATGGGTTTTCGATGTGGAGCTGCTCATTATGGCCCAGTCACTCGATATACCGGTAGTAGAGGTGCCGATTACGTGGCATGAAGTAGCAGGAAGCAAGCTATCCCTCGTATCAGACTCGCTTGGTATGCTGAAAGATCTGCTCGTCCTTCGGGCAAACTATGCATTAGGAAGATGGATCGTCAATCAAGAGAAGGTGAAAAAGGATTAGATGGCATACCTAATTATCTAATGGTACTTCAATATTATTATGCTACGTTCTCTGCATACACTTCAATTGTTTCGCGTTCTCACCAGCTGTGCCCCCCACCTAATATTCAATATATATATAAGGAATTTAGGACATACAAGCAGTGTGTTTGTGCTATCTCAAGATCTTCCTTTAGGTCAGTTATCCATGTTCAGCTTCTTCTACTCAAGATGCCTCTACCTGGAGATTCAATGTCGCATATCAGTGTGGGTTATGCGTGATACACTTTATTGGCTTGTCAAGAAGGCCTGTCCTCATAGGGGGGGTGCACAACTAGAACAAAGAGTTGTCTCAGCTCCGGTCAAGAGACTGGGATGTATCAACCATTTACCCAGAACAAATATACATCTAAGTATAAATAGTTAGTCGGACGAAGCGCATCTCAGCTCCGGTCAAGACGCACATGCGTGTCATAATTAACCTACCCATCGGATTTAGAATAAAAAGAAAAGTATTACATGAGGATCGCTCGCTATCCTCAACGCTCCCCCTTGAGCGATGCCGGGTAAAGTGAATACTGAGGATGTTCAGCCTGGGGCAAGTCCTAGTTGGCGGCTACTTCGGCAATGAAACCGTTGTATTATAGATCAAGCATCCTACTGGGAATACGGTCTTTTCTCGGATATTTAGGATGCCCAACTCCAACCTGGTGACTCTCTTATATATAATGCGTAGTAGTAGCATGGTATCTAGTGCAGCCGCCTCCTCCTCTCGAGATGTCCACCTCTTTCTTAACAATTTCGGGCACCAAAATTATTGATGAAGATGGACACGAAGTGATCTTGCGTGGTGCAGGTTTGGGAGGATGGATGAATATGGAGAATTTTATCTCAGGTTTGATACTGGCTGGTGAGATATTGTGATAAGACTCATCCCGTGACAAAGGGTTTCCCGGACGTGAATTCCAAATTCGCGAGGCTCTGAAGCGGGCTATAGGAGAGAGGAAGGCTGCACTATTTTTCGACAAAGTTGGCCTGGTTGTTAACATCCTTGACATCGTCTGTCACTCAATGGTCTTTACAGTTCCTGGAGTACTTCTTCCAGGAGGAGGATGCTAAGTTCTTCAAGTCATTGGGCCTTAACTGCATTCGCCTCCCTTTCAATTATCGTCACTTTGAGGATGACATGAACCCCCGTTGCCTGAAGGAAAATGGCTTCAAGCAACTAGATCGTGTCATAGAGCTATGTGCTCGGAATGGTATATACACTGTACTGGACCTTCATGCAGCCCCTGGTGGACAGAACCAAGTGAGTACACTCAACAATACGACCTTCTTTCTTTTCTTTTTTTAAAGAAGAAAAAAAAAACACTTTTGATTGTAGGACTGGCACTCAGACAATCCAACCCACTACGCGGCCCTATGGGATCATCGCGACTTCCAAGATCGGGTCGTTTGGCTTTGGGAAAACCTTTCTATGCATTACAAGGACAACGCTTGGATCGCAGGGTATAATGTCTTGAATGAGCCAGGTGACTCCCGGCACACGCGAGTTATTAATCTCTATGATCGCCTCCATATAGCAATCCGTAAGATCGACCCAAAGCACATCATCTTCTTAGACGGCAACACGTTTGCATCAGATTTTTCTCAATTTGGGGACGCATACCAAAGGTGGGGCAATACTGCGTATTCGATTCATGACTACTCCTTTTTCGGATTCCCCGCCTCTCCTGAGAGATATACGGGAACCGAATCCCAGAAAGCGCGTCTCTCCAGCTCCTTCGAGAAGAAACGTACTTGGATGGTAGAAAGAGGTCTTTGCGTTTGGAATGGAGAGTGGGGACCAGTCTACGCCAGGCAACAGTATGACGGAGAGCAGACGGACCAAATAAATGAGACAAGATATTGCCTCCTCAAAGATCAACTTGAGATCTATGAAAAGGTTGTAATTTTTCGTTCTCGCTGCTTCGGTACTTCTGATCCTTATGATTGCAGGCCCGGTTGAGTTGGTCGATCTGGCTGTACAAGGATATTGGGTTCCAAGGTCATCTCTTTTGTTGTGGTATGAGATTCTTTCCCTGACGATGGGCATTGTAGGCATGGTGTACACGCGTCCTGATACACCTTATATGAAACTTTTTGGAGACTTTCTCGCCAAGAAGCAACGCCTGGCTATCGATGCTTGGGGATCCGACGATACATACGTCAAGGTATGTAACCACAGCAGAATTCTTACCCCATTCTTATCTTAAACCATACAGCACATCTTTGACCCTATCAACCACTGGCTCGCCCAAAACGTTGACGAGAAACATCTAAAGTTGTACCCATATCCTGTCTGGTCCTTGAAGTCCCGCGTCGCACGATTGTCTCGTCAAATCCTTGCTGCGGAATACCTGGTGGACGAATGGGCTGAACATTTCAGAGGGAAGTCGGAGGATGAGATCGATGCCATCGCCAAGAGTTTCTCGTACGAGAATAGTCTGAAGAGAGAAACGCTGAACAAATTGTTAATGGAGCATGTAGCCTTGAGATCTTAATGTGCTGTTCCTCTCGTAGTATTATCACTCCGGACCGGTAGAGGAAAATAAACTATTCAAACATGATTCCCTGTAGATAAAATGTTCTGGTTTCTTTTCCAAAGGTGTACTTGATGATTAGACCATGATGTGCATGTGTCAATTGTACTTACGGTAGCTCAAAACCTGTTTCAATGATTCCTGATTCCGGTTTCACAGCATAATAGCATTGGAAATAAATTAGCCAAAATCATGAAAATATTACAGCAAATAGTAGTCTATCTTGGCTTGGATAGAGTGACTATTGCCATTTATTATGCCACATATACAGGAGATATACAAATTCAATTCCAGTCATATCATTAAAACAGTTTTGTGACTAACAATTATAAATGCTCAGTGTCACATACCAAAACTGAGAGCCCAGGATCTTGGCTCATATACTGATAGCCTGACCCATATAGGCCAAGGCCTGCATATCTCTAGACCCAGTCAAAGGGTAAGGTATGCTGAGGAAGCTGGATATAGGCATAGGGTATATATGTTATAGAATCACTGGCAAGGGCCTCTAAGATTTCCTCTTAGTTTTTCCCTTTGCTAGCATTGTGTGACATTCTGTGAGCACTACTAGGGTTGCTCTTATAATGACCCATTCCAGATACTAAACCAAGGCTGAACAGCTCAATTGTCAAGTACACGTACCGAGGTCCCAATTATTCGCCAGTGCTGACCAAACAACCATCCTACATCCACATACAAGTGTCCACACCACATACATAACACTTGGTATGCCGGTCTCAGCCCGGTACATCTGCCATCCACACTCCTCGGTCCGTTTTACCTTGGGATTTTCTGTCCTTGTATTATCCTCGGTCATGACTCCATTATTTTATACTCGGCCACTCTATCTTTGGACATATTCTATTATTCTGTCCTTTATTGTTTTATCCCCGCTTTGCATTCCTTGTTCTAATTTTACTCGCTGTGGACAATAACCACATGCTCTGCATATCTTATTGTTCCACATTCCTTATTCCACATGTCACTTCTTAACCTATATAAGTAGGACATGCATGTACATATTTCCCCATTCTGGGTATCGACTAGGCTTAGGCCCTTCTACCTTCTTCTCTTCTGTTAAGTCCTCGACTCGGGCTGGCATCCTCAGCATCCCCCCGAGTATCTGTCTGTGGCAAATACAGTGGCACGCATGGCAAGTAGGGCATAACGCACGAGTACGTTGAAGCCAATGCCACTACTCTTGGCCTGCAGGACTTGGCCATAGTCTGCCTGACCTTTCACCAATAACCCTCGGCAGTACCAAAGTCCATCAGTAACCTAATGCTTGACATCAATCCAGACACCTACTAGGTAGGCTGAGGGCTTTACCTGAGACTTTAGCACCTTAAGACCTCCAGATGGCCAAAGATACACCCCCAGGTTACTGGAATAAGAAGAGGAATGAAGGAAGTAGAGAGTTGAGGACTGAAGGGATAGACAACCTGAAGCAAGAGGGGCCTTGACACTAGGGAATGGCATGGGTCACCCATGGGTCAAATGTGGGTGACCCACACCCAACCCATGGGGAACCCAAACCCATCAACCCATGGTTTTTTTCCCATGGGTCGTGTCAGGGGAACCCCCGATCATGAACCCTGACCAGCGCCGACCCACCTGTACTCTACACCTGCCGACTGAAGTCTGTTCGACCCACTCACAGCAGTACCAAGCATACTGCGCACCGAACCATCATCCTTGTTGGCGAGTACCCTTCAGAAGGGTCGACTGTAACTCTTGGCTCCCCTTTCATCATTCGTTCTCAGAGTCGAGGCCCTGGCGGAACTTCCCGGTCGGTATGGAGGGTGATGCCTGATAGAGTGCGGAGCACCATAGCGATGGTGCTTATATACAGTAGTCAGTGGGCGAAGGGTTCCCTAGAGTTTTCTCTTTGGATCCCCTTCGCCAGGTAGGCTAGCCCCCATGTATTAGGTACCATACTAAAACTTTGGATCCCCCTTCGCCAGCACACCACCCTAGGGTAGAATGCCTGCTTAGGTTGCCCTTATAGTAGAAAACTCTCTCCTTCAAGAACCGGCTGCTCCTTCATATGACTCTGAATTGAATTTCTTTGGAAGTAGCGACAGCAGCAGCCCCTCCTCATTCACTTACAAAAATCTTACTCTCCATGGACTTGCCGTTGGCCCAGGAGTTATTTGACTGACTGGCCGGTATAGAACAGGAGTTACTAAGAGAAAGAAGAGAGAAGCAGGACCTAGAGACGAGGCTGAACGCACTACAGGTGACCATGACGAATCTAGTGGCAGGCCTCCAGACCCACATTTGGCAGCCCATGAAACGAATGGTAGAATCCGCCAAGCCCTCCGAGTTCAATGGTGACCATTCGCACGGGCATGCGTTCATGCAGTCTTGCACCTTGTACCTTGGCGTCTGTGCTGCCGATTTTCCAGATGAGCAATCTCAGATCCTCTGGGCACTGTCCTTTATGAAGACAGGAAGAGCAGCGACCTTCTCTAGCCGAGTGTTTGCACACGAAGCAAAGACAGGCAGGCCGCTCTATGCTAACTGGAAGGCCTTCGCGGAAGCCTTTTGGGAACACTTCTACCCCTTGCATGAGGCCACTGAGGCAGCGAACCAATTAGAATCGCACCAGTACCACCAAGGCAAGCATTCGGTCGACAAGTATATCGACCAATTTGAAGACTTAGTTGGAAAAGCCAAATACACGGATGGACGGTCCATCGTCATGAAGTTTTGATGAGGCCTTGACCCCACTATCCAAAGTCACATAATGCTGATGCTAGATGGGAGACCGAAAGATGATGACATCTCGGCATAGTACACCGCAGCGCGAGCGGCGGCCCTCACACGCGCAGCGAACGAAGCCTTTCAGGGGCCTCAATTCCCATCACTGCACGCCTCAGCGCCACAGCCTAGCCAAAAGCCCGTCGAACCCGCAACCAAGCAAGAAGTGCCCACTCCCCCTAGAACATCGTCGGCCCTCATTCCCCTGATGCGACCCCTTGGGCCTGCACCGATGGACGTTGATGCAGCCAGGCAGCGGTATCCTCTGCCACTCACATGCTGACGATGCAGCAAGGCCAGCCACTTCGCCCGAGAATGCCCTCAGGCATATGATGTGCATTTCATGATGGCGGAAGAGTGTGAAGAGATGCTAGAGTACTGGATGGTCTCCGTGGACCTTTGAGATACCGACCAAACCGGGGAGGTTGAAGATGTGGATTTGGGGGATTTTGCCCAAGGCAGCGAGTGAAGGATGTGCGCTCACTGCCCTTGTTTAATCGCTTTGCTACTCTGTCTATAGACTCTGGTACGGAGAATACAACTCTGGATTCAGACGATGATGCCTCGGCCATAAGCGATACAGACACTCCTAAACCAACTCCACCGAAACCACCACCCCCTCTTCCTAGGTTGAAATGTTGGGAATGCAGTCTCCCAAAACATTATGTAGTAGCTTCCACCCCCTCGCCGAATTCCCTGAACCTCAAAGTGGAGATACAGACTACTGACACCGTAGAGATTAAGGGAGTAACTGCCCTACTAGACAGCAGAGCTACGGGATTGTTCATAGACTGGAAGTTCGCGATTGCCAAAAGATTGAACTTGTACCCATTAACTCGACCTGCACCAGTATACAACATTGACGGTACCCCAAACGAAGGAGGAGCAATCCAACACATTGTCGATGTGATCTTGCGCTATCAAGACCACTCGGAACAGGCCATGTTTGCTGTGACCAATCTGGGGAAGCATAACATGATCCTCGGCTATCCCTGGCTTCGCAATCATAATCCCGAAGTCAACTGGCGTATGCAAGAGGTCATGTTAAGCCGGTGCTTGGCCCAATGCCACACCTGTCGGGTCAAGCTAGAGAAGGAACATCAGGAAGAAATGGCAGTTCGGACTCTTCGGACCGGCCCCTTGCCAGGCATGATGACCGACGAGTCTGAAGACTGCGAAGGTATCGACGATGGTGTGCCCTTCTTCGAACCTGGTGATCGCCTTTTTGCGACCGTGGCCCCCCCAGATGTTCCAATCACCACCATTGCAGCCGCCACAACTGCGCAGCAATTGGCCAAACGGGCACTCCAGAGTACCCCTCCTAAGGAGAAAGGGATGATCCCACCCTATCTCCAAGACTTTAATGACCTCTTCGAGAAGGAGTCCTTCGATTCTCTCCCCGAGCAGAGGATGTGGGACCATGCAATCGAATTGGAGCCTGGAGCGAAACTCTCAGCCTGTAAAGTGTACCCTCTCTCTCCGAGTGAACAGCGAGGCCTGGACGAGTTCTTACGGGAGAACCTGCGCATAGGACGCATCCACCCCTCGAAATCCCCCATGGGAAGCCCCGTGTTCTTCATCAAGAAAAAAGATGGCTCCCTCCGACTGGTCCAGGATTATCAGGTACTCAACCCAATGACGGTGAAGAACCGGTACCCCCTTCCCATCATCTTGGAGCTCATTGCGCAACTTTGAGGAGCCAAGTACTTTGCCAAGTTGGATGTGCAATGGGGGTTTGATAATGTACGAATTAAGGAGGGAGACGAGTGGAAGGTGGCGTTCCACACAAACCAGGGACTGTTCGAGCCCCTTGTCATGTTCTTTGGCCTCATTAATAGCCCCACAATGTTCCAGACCATGATGAACGACATCTTCCAGGACCTCGTAATGGAGGGACACGTGTGTGTGTACCTGGATGACATCCTCATCTTCACCGAGACTCTCAAAGAGCACCGACGAGTCGTTCGGGAGGTTCTTGAACAACTAAGGGCCCACAAACTCTACCTTCGGCTGGAGAAGTGTGAGTTTGAACAGACCAGGATCGAGTACTTGGGCCTCATTATATCTCATGGCAAGGTGGAAATGGACCCCGTCAAGGTGGAAGGAGTCACGGGTTGGCCGACTCCTTCAAACCAGAAGGAGGTACATGTTATATCTGTAATATAACTCCGACATCTCAGACATCCGACATAGGGCGCTACGAGAAGGCCCTACTCCGAACCAAGTCCGAACCTACATTCTCACCTCTGAGCCCAACCAACATCGTTACCCTCGGACCTCGGACATCTTCCTTTTTCGTTGAACAATAGTCTTATTGTAACACCAATGTATATTCTTCTTGTACTCCATTTTTGTTCATCTTATTGTTCTCTTGATCATTCCTAATTAGTTACAATAAGGATCGCATGTATAAATACCTCCAGACTTCTGTACTATACCTTAGTTCGAATATCGACTTGTATTCCCACTCACTCTTGAACTCCAAAAACCTTAACTTCTCTGAACCTCCGAAATAAAGGACTGACGATCAAGGAGGGTGCAACATTAAAGTTGAAGCCAAGTCCTTATGACTCCGAACACACGACTCGGACCAACTTACGTCAGCTCGGACCTGACATGAACTCAGACGCTAACAGTACAGGCCTTCCTGGGCTTCGCCAATTTCTATCGGAGGTTCATTGAGAGATTCTTGCACCACGCCAGGCTGTTGTTCAAACTTGTGAAGAAGGACGCCAAGTGGAAGTGGGGAGACGAGGAACAGGTGGCCTTTGAAGGGCTCAAGCCAAAGTTCACGATGGCACCCATCTGTTGGAGATCCCTTATACTCTTATACCCTATATACTGCAGTAAACCAATAAAAAAAAGCATTAAAATACTAAAGTACAAAAACATGACTGACTTCCTCTTGTACCATTAGTATTATAATTAATTAGCTTTGGAATGCTAATTCAATTTGTCTCTTGTATTCAAATATTCCTAATAGTATTTTCTTAACCTTCCTGGTGCTTCACAAAGCTCCCCAATACTCCCATTACATTTAATACTATTTACTTTGTTCACCACCAAAGGTTTGGCCTCATTTTCAAACTCCGCTGGCCAGTTCATCGGACTGCAGCAGGATTCAAGCCCAGAGCCAAGTTACCGGATTCTCCATAGAAACACACTAAATATTAGCCTGAGACACCCCTGTCTCATACAAATATTATGGTGAGACACTATATTGTCCCTGCATAGTCTCTGCCCTTAGTTACATACCTAAATCCGGTCTAAATTGCCCTTTTTATTGATAAATAAGGGAAATAGTTAGAAATAGATTCAGGAACTTCTACAAGCTTCCAGCACCTTCCATCACTTTCTGTAAAGTGCCACCAGGTTCTGGAAGGCTTTCCTTATTTAGATAGATTAGTCAGGAGATAGTTAGCTTACTAATCAACCTGTAAATTAATATAAAAGAAGGCCTTCTTGCCCCCTTTTGATGCAAATTCATCTTATCTCCTTACACTTGCCAGTGTGACATTGTGACTCAGTACTCTTAGTCAGCTGTTGATAGTCCAGCTCCTAGGTTTACATAATAGTAATACTGTTGATTGTCCGGTATTATTGTTATTTCTCATATATTAATACTGTTGATTGTCCGGTATTAGTATTAGATTCAGCATAAGTAGTTGATTGTCCTGCTTAGTAAAGCCGATTCTACAGAGTGAGATTGTTCTGTTGATTGTCCAGTTCAATTGCATCTCTACCTCTGAGGGTTTCTAATCAGTTTCTGATTAAAGACTCTTTTGTCTCTTGAGATTACTTTACTCTAATTTCTGTCTTGGCCTCACCCTCATTTTAGAGTGCATTGACTGGGTAATCCATTCAGTCCACTTACTTCCTCTTTCCTCTAAGCACATTCCCTTTCATTGGAATATCTCTGGACCCCTAAGTGTCCTGAACCTACAGACTTTGATAGTCTCATTCATTGCTGCTAAAAAATGTATCACTTTCTTGTCGTATTAGCTTGCTAGAGTTATTACACAGTTTGTGACCAAGGTACAAATATTAAATTATTTCCGGAGTTGTGCTGCAGCAGGGTTTTAAACTCTTCTTCGTCTCGCTTCACTTCACACAGTGCTTGACTGAAGTGTTATATCTTTAACACCAAGGTCTTGTCCAGGTTCCAAAACATCATCCTTGGGTTCACCAACAATACCCACCCTTACCGAGTAGAAGCAGACAGTTCTGACGTAGCCATGGGGGCGGTCCTTTTGTAGCAATTGCGCGAGGATGGCAAGTGGCACCCGATTGCCTTTTACTCAAAGAGCCTCTCCCCAGTGGAGAGGAACTACGAGATCCATGATAAGGAGATGCTCGCTATCATCCAGGCATTAGAGGAGTGGAGACACTTCCTGGAGGGCACTGAATACCGCATCGAGATCTGGACCAACCACAAGAACCTAGAATACTTCTGATCCTCGAAGAAGTTGAACTGGTGACAAGCCCGCTGGTCCCTCTACCTCTCACGTTTCAACTTCGACCTGCGACACAGGCTGGGAGTAGCGATGGGGAAGTCCAACGTGCTTTCGCATCGGTCAGACCACAGATCGGGCGCAGGCGACAAATAGGGACCTAGTCTAGCTCCGACCAGAGCTGTTCGCGATATGGGCCCTAGAAGGAGTGGCACTGGAGGGGGAAGAGTGAAGGATCATCCGAGAACTGAAGAGGGCACTGACTGGAGGAACACTAGAGGACGAAGTAGTAGAGGCAGTGAGGAAACTGCGGGAAGCAGGAGGGAGGTCCTTGGTTTTGGCCGAATGGGCGGAGGCCGATGGGTTATTGACTTTCCGAGGGAAGGCATACGTTCCAGATGTGAGAGGTCTCCAGTGATGGATAGTAGCCTATCACCATGACTCAAGGGTTGCCAGGCATCCCGGTTGCTGGAAGACCCTCGAACTTGTCTCCCAAAACTACTAGTGGCCTCACATGTCTCGATACATCGGTGAGTACACCAAGACGTGTGACCTGTGCCTACAAACGAAAGTCCAGAGGCAATGACCAGTCGGGGAACTCCACCCGCTCCCGATCCCCAAGACACGGTGGGATACCATAAGTGTAGACTTCGTAGTGGAGCTCCCTGACATACATGGGTATGATGCCGTGATGAAAGTGGTAGACTCAGTATCGAAACGGGCACACTTCATACCGACCCACACGACAGTGACGGCGGCTGGAGCAGCGCGACTCTTCCTACACCACGTTTGTAAGCTGCACGGGTTGCCAAGGGTGGTGGTGTCCGACCAAGGAGTGCAGTTCATCTGTGAGTTCATGCGGGAGCTCTACCGCTTGCTAGGCATTTGCTTGGCAGCCTCTATGGCCTACCACCCGCAGACGGATGGTCAGACCAAACGAGTGAACCAAGAACTGGAGCAGTACTTGCACCTCTTCATCAATGAGAGGCAAGATGACTGTAATGACCTCCTACCCCTAGCCGAATTCCAGTACAATAACCACGTTCATGCCTTGACCCGTGAGTCCCCCTTCTTGCTGGACATGGGTAGGCACCCGCGGATGGGATTTGAACCACACCAACCCCCATCGCGCCTCGAGTCTGTAAACGAGTTCAAGGAACGGATGGAGGGGGCACTTTCGGAAGCGAAGGCGGCCCTGGTAAAAGCAAAGGATGATATGGCGACTTATTACAACCATAGGCGCCAGCTGACACCGACATTCGTCCCGGGTGACAAGGTGTACCTCGATGCTAGTGACATTCGCACCAATCGGCCATCCAAGAAACTAGCACACAGGCAACTCGGCCCCTATCTCATGGAGGAACAAGTGGGGTCTCATGCATACCGACCTCATTTCCCGAAGACCTTGAGCCGTCTTCATCCGGTCTTTTAAACTCACCCCAGCCCCAGCAGACCCCATCCCAGGTAGGCGACAGCCCCTTCTACCACAGCCAATTCTTGTTAACGAAGAGGAACACTTTGAAGTCAAACAAGTACTCGACAGCCGAATGAGAGCGAATTGACTACAATTCCTTATCAAATGGAAAGGTTATGGCTACGAGGAGAACTTATGGGAGAATGAAAGCAACATCTGAGCCCCCGACCTGGTCGCCAACTTCTACCGTCTGCACCTGGGTGCCCCACGCCGAATCCACACCTTGGATGTGTCCGCCTTTAGATCCCGCACCCCAGTCCTACCCGTGGGGATCAATGCATCAAGGACGCCGCATTCTAGAGGGGGGGTAATGTCAGGGGAACCCCCAATCATGAACCCTGACCAGCGCCGACCCACCCATACTCTACCCCTGCCGACCGAAGTCCGTTTGACCCACTCATGGCAGTACCGAGCGTACTGTGCACCGAACCATCATCCCTGTTGGCGAGTACCCTTCAGAAGGGTCGACTGTAACTCTTGGCTCCCCTTTTGTCATTCGTTCTCAGAGTTGAGGCCCTGGCGGAACTTCCCGGTCAGTATGGAGGGTGATGCCCGATAGAGCGCAGAGCGCCATAGCGATGGTGCTTATATACAGTAGTCGGTGGGCGAAGGGTTCCCTAGAGTTTTCTCTTTGGATCCCCCTTCGCCAGGTAGGCTAGCCCCCATGTTGTTGGGGATCTGGGAATTCTCCAATATATTTCTACAAGACTTCTGAACTGGATCAGCATACAAGATCCAAACCTCTCCTCTAAAGAAAGTCACCCATCAAATCAGTCCTAAAATGACTACCAAAAAAATATAATAAAATTTTTGGCTGGCCATTTAAGAGTGAATTACTTATAGTAATTAACTCTTATACCATCAAGCACTTCAAGCCTAAGGAAATCCACCAAAAACACTTATACTTTTCGCATATTTCTATTTTGGACCCACAAGGACCCACAGCCTGGCGCCAAACACTTACACACAGAA
>QLPG01004272.1:0-19044 GCA_003314385.1 Gomphus sp. MG54
CCTTGTCCTTGACATTGAACAATGAAGGTATGGTTAGATCTACGACGGACGTTTTATAGTAAGAATGAATATGACATTTCAGTAGTAACACTGGCAATACCTGACATGTTGGTGACGCTATGGAGAGGAAATTTCAGTTTGTTTGTAATTTACCCCCGTGTGGACACTCTTCGGGTTGAATATTGCCGGCCAACGGAGATTGAATTGAACACCCAATCCAGAAGTCCTGTTTGGAGATCCATCCAAATCGCGAGACTGTCTCCAAATATAGGAAGGTAGATCATAGCTACGCCTATCTAGGGTTTTAATACGTACTTATCATCTTCGAAACGTTCGCTGATACCTTGACTAAAAAACTTCCTTACCGTGGGGTTAGTCTCACTGAAACTTTCCACAGTTTCCAGGTCAAGCGTCCTTTTTGTCCGTTTACCATTAGAAAGGAACATAAGTTTTATTCGGGACCTGAAAATAACAAATGACTGAATGTGGGTTTGGAATATTGATATACATATTTATCGAGGAGAGGCATGTAATTTGGATCGAATGTTGGGATTCCAAGGCCTTACAGACGACGAGGCCTTTACAGACTCAGATGAGGTGCGTAACCTTGAAAACAAAAGCCCCATTCGACGATTTGGGCTTTCAGTTTCCCTGTCCTTTGGGCCGACCGGTAGAGAGGCACATGTTTCTTTCCTGTGCTCGGATTACCATCTAAACGAGATACATCCTCAAAAGATTATTTCGAATAATTAAAGGCCGATGGACTTTATCTGCTCCCTTGCGTATTCAACTAATAAGGTGACAGTAGCTAAATGACTCTTGGCACTGTATTATTGTGGATCCTCGAGACGGCAAGGATTCTTTCATCTTCACACACCTTGTCGGAATCCTGTGTTGTTGTCATTGTTGTCCACCCTCTATCTCTGGATAAGCCTGCAGCAGTTAATGTCAACCAGGGGCATATTGATCATATCCCTTAGTTGATTCTATTTGAGAGCGGTTCAACAAGATGGGGGACGCATTTTTTCAATATTGTAAATTTACGACTATAATCTATTGTTATCCGGAACTAGACATATTGGTGACCATAAAGAACACCGCGAACTCTGACTAGTCTGATTTAATTGTTTCTGAACTGCTAATTTATGCCAATTCTGTCTATGACTGTTATTGTTGTTATTCTCAACTTCCAGAAAAAGGTAACGGGGATTTGGTGGACGCAAATTCACATTGTCACGTACGTCTTCTCACCCATCATGATCATGTCTAAGAACCTCGAAATATGGCAGCATCAAAGCTTTCCCTATTGTTATCTCTGAATCACGTTGGAATTTTGCAGACGTTTCGTGTTTTAGTTGATACAGTTGAAGGGCTCTGTCCTAGTGTATTATCCCCGATATCCTCTTTAACCAGGTTCCCGCCGGTATATTTGAATCATTCACCTACGACGAGAATTTGAAAATATCGAGGGGTCCGCTGATGTGAACTTTAATGGTTCTTCGCTGGGTGCGGAATGTTCAGACAGAGACTTCGGAGCGGCACCTCGGACGGAGGTCGTCACAGTTTTGGTCCGTCGTTATGGTCGCTTCGTGCTGTCCATGTGTATGGTCCCAGAATAAAATGAGATGCATTATTTTGTGAAGTAAATGCAAAACCGAGAATTTCAGAACACATACTATGGTGGAGGGACGGACGAAAGCTTCCAGGTGGTCGTATGGTTCAGTGCTGATTTTATCATCCTATATGTCCTAGAACGGAATGACGCCATCTTTCCTGTCACTACCAAGCGTGCGCAGATGGTTCAGTTGCTGCTTAAAGCAGGAAAGCACCACTGACCCTCGTCGAAGCACTTGGGCGGCATTATTCGAACCTCTACTCTGGTAACCAGTATCAAGTATAATATGTTACGTAGCATCAACATGGAAATATACCTCCATCACCGTTGGGGTATATGTTTATCCTCGCGGAAATCATCAATTTTGAAGATTGTTGCTGATCTTGTACGGTTTCATTCGTCCCGTGGTGGTTTGGAGGTCTTTTGTGTGCCTGAGTGAACCCACGATATAGTCTAGGTGCATTTTGTTTATAAATATTTCCATGCATCTGGCGCCGTCACAGTCCCCTCTCCGTAAACATTCCATTGATATTGTCCAATGAGCTGGCTACGTGCTATACCCCTACCTTGCATGTAAACTGAGAGTGCGCATGGTGTCCAGGCATTGCTTTAAGTCCTGATATATTCGTCTGGCATTGTGTGAGTTTTTATCTTGGAATATGTGTGGGGCGACTGCGGATTCGGCCTCTGCGAAGCCCCGTATCACGACGCAGCGGGATTTTGAACGAGTCGTTATGGGATATGGTCATGCGTGCAACATACTTAGCTCTCTCCCTTTTACATAAGCATGGGGTTGACTTCCGAACTTGGGGTGGGGGTGGGGTATTGTGGAGATTTATTCATCCGTTTAAGGTATTCACGCAACTCTGGAACTCTAGACGCCCAAGACTCTCGGAGCGATGTATATACCGCCTGAGCCTGGTGGCTGCTGATCATGAGGAACGTAGATGATTTTATACTTGTAGGTGTAACCATTGCAACGTTGATTGTATTACGGCCCAATGAACTCACAAGCCCTGATAAACAATCCAGACTCCTATAATAGCATGTATTATTTGAAAAACATTATCAAGGTTTCCGGTTCCTGCAGATCCGGAGGGTCGCCTTCGGCGCTTGGGATATACTTCGATCAACCGGACACCGGACAGGTAAGACGGATGTGTCATCGCGAAGGTGAACCGACTAGAAGCTACAAGCTACCCGACCTTTATAATCACGAGCAGACAATATTTTGCCCATTCTGGCATCAATATCCATACTATACGCTTGCTTCTTCGACTTCCCACCGAAGTTTTATGTTCCTAGCGAAAACGCTCTCTCCTGTTTAATGCGTACTATGCAGAGTGTACATGTGGATAG
Organism: Gomphus sp. MG54; assembly: GCA_003314385.1. Lineage (NCBI taxonomy): Eukaryota > Fungi > Basidiomycota > Agaricomycetes > Gomphales > Gomphaceae > Gomphus > Gomphus sp. MG54. The sequence continues at coordinate 2,975 of QLPG01004272.1, forward strand.
TTCCTGGCGTATTAACTTCAATGCATCCCCTGGGCTATCTCCTTATAGGTTGTAGAATCTAACTATACTTCTCACGCCTTTGCTTTTCTTCAGCCTCATAACCTCGTCTGAGTGCTACGAGAGGTGTGAAGGACCCGTGTTCGATCTTGTCACAGGTCCTTCTGTCGCAGCCTCTGACTTATATCCATCCTATCCACCCGTCTCAGCCTCAGTCGATTCTCTACATTCGAGCCCCGCCAGGTCTTCTCAAATGAGCGAAGAACATTTTATACAGGCGACATCAGATTCGTGAGTAGTTCTCACTGTTACTGTGACCTTATTTTGGAGAAAAATATATATTGCACAGGCTAATCACCTGCTATTTAAATGTTGCTGCCGTCGGTGAGCACCAAAGAGACTTTGTGTACAGAATTGCTGACATCCCACGGTGATAATAGCACTTCTCGCCTATGACACTCTCCTTACCTTTCCTGACGAGGTGAGATATATCTGGTGCAAGAAATTTCGATTCGGAAGAGCCCTGTATCTATTGGCTCGTTATCCTGCCTTGATTAATTTCAGCCTTCTGGCATATATCAATTTGACCAATATTCCAATCAAGGTGAGTTATCGAATTTTTCCCAATACCATTTCATAGCTAACACTTGCCTAGTATGAATGAATTTCACTGTGTTTGGCGCCGATTCTGATATTTGCACAGCACATGTACTACTTTGGTTCATCTGTCTGATTCACTGTCGCTCACCAACCTTATTGGCGTACAAGGTATTGATAAGGGCTTTTATTTCTGTTTATTGACTTATGTACGCTCCCACCCAGGAATCTTATTTGCACGATGCTATGCCATATCTGGCAAAAATAAACAGGTTATATTGGTGCTTGCATTGTTAGGTTCTAACCCTGTGGCCACCACGATGGTCTGTACACAGGACCTTAATCCGCCCTCAATTGGATTTTAACGCTTTATCATTGCAGGTGATCGCTAGCTTAAACAGCTGTTTGCCCACTCCTTCAGAGCTTAACACCATATGGACGTGAGTAGTGACGATGCAATGATTCTGGCGCGTTCATCTGATACCACGTTTTTCAGGGGTGAGAAAATGTCCTGGTCCGGTTCCCAAAAGATTGATCGTTCTCTTTCTTTCTTAGTTTCAATGACTAATGAAGTTGGCCGAATCCTCTTTGAAACTGCGGTGGTTCTCGTGACACTCTCACATACACTGGACATTATGAAGTCTTCAAGAAATGCCAAATTGCTCCACGGAAAAAAGTCTTTAACTCAAGTTGTACTTGAGCAAGGTAAGCTGTTGTGTCTTTATCTTTATATATTAGCTGACGAAGAGTCAAGGTCTGACAAGATATGGGTAGACTATTTATCACTGGCACCGTCAACTTCCGTTAACAGCATAATTCAGCGTTATACTGGTACTGGCAATAACATCTGCCATCACCAAGAAGGTACTACAAATACTAATTTGATAAGATTAACTGAGCATTTAACAAAGTGACAGGTTCTCAGGGTACGTTTTTTCTCGTTTTTGTTTCGTAGTCAATGAGTAGCTGCATATTTAAATTTTCACTTATGGTCAATAGCTCACCCTGGACGGGTTCCTCAGCATTTTATTCAACAGGTTAGAGGTCAACAATACAGACAGCTGCGTCTCGGTTGATTGATCAATGGTGTTAGCCTGTCCGTCATTTTCATCTGTCGCTGTCATTTGGCCCTTCAGGAGAGGAACACGCATCCCAACGGTTGCGCCTTTGAGACCACGTCCTCCTCCTGCCATCCCATCGGGACCTTTCGTGTAGCCAAACGACGGATCCACGTCAATATCATCGAGGAATTCGGCGACCCCGAATATTCCGTTGATACTCTGGAGACTGGGATCGAAATGAAGAGCTCCCCACGGTGTGGGCAAGAGACAACAACGTCACACGACCAGAATGAGCTTGGGGAAATCACAACGGTTGTGGGGGAAGCGAGATAAATATGGAGATAATTGCAGGGATGTAATGAACAGTTTAAAAGGGCTCCAGCTTGATTATACATAAAACGTTAGGTGGGCCTTATGTTGAGGGCTTTGGGATGTATACAGGATTACTTGGGAAAAAAAAGAAGCTTCTGGATTACTCTCTAGGTCGTCATTACTCACTCGATCATAATATAGGTCATCGTCTGGCGGTAGGACATAATATACTACTCTACGGCATTTATACACGTTCAACAGGGTTCATTATTACGCGACCAGCAGCATCTTCCTCGGATCCTCAATAAACTCCTTTACTCGCACTACGTACACGTCGCATTAACACAGCTGCGTGCAGTATATTTGTGGCAGACTCACCGAGGAAGGTCACAGCCTCACGTCCATCCAACAACCGGTGGTCATAGGTTAGCGCCACAACCATTATCGGTCTAATAACAATCTGGCCGTCTACTACAACAGGCTTGTCCTTGATTGCGTGCATCCCAAGTACAGCCGCTTGCGGAAGGTTAATAATAGGGGTTCCGTACAAACTTCCGAAGACACCGCCGTTCGAGCTACCACAAGCAAAGTCAGCCTCAGCATGTTCGTCACAGGGACTCACACAAGCTAAAGCTACACGCACATGGTAAATGTTCCTCCAGCCATATCCTCCAACGTCAGCTTCCCGTCGCGAGCCTTCTTTCCGAGTGCCGCAATCTCCCGCTCAACTCCTATCATACTCAAGCTCTCTGCGTTCCTTACTACAGGCGTCACAAGGCCCTTGGGCGTAGCCACTGCCACGCTCAGATCTACATAATCGCGGTAAACAATATCCTGGCCCTTGCCGTCGGGCGCGTCCTCGATCGAGGCATTCGCTGCGGGTATTTCCTGGAGCGCAAGCACGCAAGCCTTTGCAAATGCACTCATGAACCCGAGCTTGACGTCGTGACGCTTCAATATCTCGTCCTTGTATTTTGAGCGTAACGACATGAGTGAAGACATGTCAATTTCATTGAACGTTGTTAACGATGCAGCGTTGTTCTGAGATTCTTTCAAACGCTCCGCGATTCGCATTCGCATCCGGTTCATTTTAACCTGTGAGTTTCGTGAGTTTACGTATATATGGTATTTTAAAAGTACACACTCTTGTCTCAGACCTGTTGCCTGCCAAAGGTGGCGATGGTAGTTTCGCATCGGGCTCTTCCTTTTTCGAGGTAGACTGAGGTTCTTTCTTGGCCTTTTCCTCTTTCGGTGGTGGCGGTGGCGGCGGCGGGGCTTTGAACGTCTTGTCGATCTAGTCAGCAAGATTTAGAGAAGTATGAATAGTTCCCCAGGTAGGGCACACCTGCTGGTCTTTGGGTTCCGTCTTATCCTGAGACTCCTGTGGCTGCACTTGCGCCTTGGGCTCTTCGGTAGGCTTTGGTGCAGGCTCAGATTTCGAAGCTGTGTGCATATAGAGGTAGATCAGCCGAAAGGTTCGGAACAGATGGAACAGGTCTCGCACCTTCGCCCTCTGCACCCAACTCAATCCTGAACAGGTCCTGTCCTACAGTCACTGTGTCCTCCTCGTTTACAAGCAGCTCGACCAGTTTTCCAGCTTGTGGTGCATTTACAGACACGTCAATCTTCAAGTTTTCATTTTAAATCAACGCAGTCAATAAACCGTCCCGTGAGTAGTCGAAATTTGCATGCCACGTACCTTGTCCGTCTCAATAGTTGCAACCTCCTCGTCCTGTTCGACATGCTCGCCAATCTTTTTCTGCCATTGCTTTAATGTGCCCTCAGTGATAGATTCAGCCATCTGTGGAACCTTGACAGTATGCGGCTCTGTGTACATTTCCGCAGCATAAATCGTAAATCATCCCCAACACAAGAAAGTAAAGATCGTACATTAGCTAGAGGAACACAACAACGAACACAACACGCACCGAGAAGTAACGTGGTTGTATGTAAATGTGAGCGCGCCATCGACACACAACGCAGTGTGTTCCTATAGCATACCCCAAAAAAACGCATACGTCATTCACCAATTCTTTTGTTTTTTTTTGCTTTTCAGAAAGCTTGAGCCAACGTACAGACAGTACACTCCTCGCGACAGCCCGCGCCCGCGCGCGACGGCCACGATCCGCTTTGAGAGCATGCCTCAAGTCGATCTGACGATGGAATCGAGAGAAGTTAGAGTGGGAAAAAGATGAAGAAGTTGTTCAGAGGGGAAGCTCCGCGATAGGTCCGATGGCTACCTTGTATGATGTAGAAGCAGGGGCGTTTGTGGGTCCCGGTTGCGTTAGCGGCAGCGAGATTTTTCCCTTGCCTTCGTCGACAGCTAACAGCTATAGCGACTTTCTTGACATGTTTGACGTACGAGCGTGACACGTCACTCGGGAAATCTTCGGTAATTATGAGGGCTGGATGCAGTAAATTTTTAAAAATTCTAAAATTTTATTTTTGCCTGTAGTATTACCTGGGATCAGACCGGGGGAGCCATTTCAAGATTTCTCTATAAAAGAACTCGGATACTTTCAGACAGAGAGTCGTGTCAAGTAACGAACTAGTCTTCACACCCCACAATTTTTATATTGTCCATCTCTTATCAGCACCTAATGGAATTAATACAGCAGGTAGTGTTGTAAACACGCAGACTGGGGAGACAATAAGACATTTTCACCATTGTTCCCTATTTTCACCTTTCACTTGTTAACAGGACTCGTCCATTGTTCTTTTCCTTATTGTTCCAATTTACTATTAGTACATGCGTTCTAGTACTCCATACCTCAGTCGATTTACTAGTACACTATGTGTCGACTGAGGTACATTACCGCTTTTAGCTCACACTCAGTTATTTAGCATACTGATCAGTTCGGGTAGATATTATATTTGTTACAGGTACTACTGTTGAATTGTAGTTGATTTACTCACTACGTGTTGACTGAGATATTATATTTGTTACAGGTAGCATTTTAATTTAGCTCACACACATTCCCTACCCTTCTGAAAGAATAAATCTCACATTGTAAACAAATGTTTGGACCTCTGGAAAATATATCTGGCGCCTGTGGATGTTTTGATGTCATATCATTCGTCATAATCGGTGTCAGCAAGTCTCCGTGCTCACCCACCTGATCCTGCTCTGCATCACCTCAAAGTGCTTCAATCCCACGTCCTCCTTCAGTACGCTCAAGCTTCGTCAAACCTCTCCACTGTCCTCCCCATCCTAATCCCTTTCCTTCCCCCGCAATCCCTCGCACACCGCACGCGCCCGTGCACCGACGCAACGCGCACCGACACTCCGCGCACCTACCACACGCCGCGCACCGCGCACGCTCCCTACGCACCGACACCTTGCGCACCCACCTCGCGCACTAACCGCCGCGCACGCTCCCTACGCACCGACACACCGCGCACCGACATGCCGCGCACCGACCACACGCACCTACCACACGCCGCGCACCTACCACACGCCGCGCACCGCGCACGCTCCCTACGCACCAACACCTTGCGCACCCACCCAACCGCCGCGCACGCTCCCTACGCACCGACACACCACGCACCGACATGCCGCGCACCGACCACACGCCGCGCACCCCAAGTACCTCTCACATCTCATCTCAGTCACATATCCGTGGATGAAGAGTCAATTTCAGATCAACTCTTTTTAAACTGGGCTATCTTTTGTCCAAGAAATACATAATTGTATAAGTAATAATGTATTTATCTCATACATTACTGTATTTCTTGGACGAGGGATGGCCCACTCTAAAAAGAATTGATCTAAAATTGACTTCTCATCTTCAAAGTAGGGATATATAACTGAGATTAGAACTTCTCTTCTCCTGAGAATTGTTTGAGTATCAATGTATTTATGTTGTCTAATTTTGTATTTCTCAAACAAAGAAGAGCACACTCTGAAAAGAATTGGTTTGAAATTGACTCTTTATCTTTAAGATAGGGATATGTAACTGAGACAAAACTAGAGAGATCTGAACCATATATCATATACTAAGGGTGTAAAGGCAACTCTTGTAGTACCTGTAAAGTGTTATGCAGTGCTAGCAAAGGGGAAATCCTAAGCATTAAAATAATAATAGACTATATAACAATAAGAAAGGGAGCCTTACCTAGCAAAGGAGAAATCCTAAGAGGAAAAATTAGGGCCCATTGCTAGTGAGTTTATAACCTATATATCTTCTGCCCATTGGTCCACTGGGCTGGTTATGAAGGCACTGATAATGAGATATCTTGGTTACTTGCTACTGAACTTGGTCATGCATCTGTGGAATTCCACTCTGCCTACCTTGCTAAGCCAGGATGTTAAATCCGCATGTCGGTGCTTAGCTAGAGACTTCCAGAAGGGTCTTCGGAGGGTTCCGAAAGGGTTCCGAAGAGAGAGTTCGTATTCCGAGGGTGGGGGTGAGGATCAGATTTGGGATCAGAATCGGAGCAGACGGAAGTCGGAAATGCCGGGGGTCTTGGGACTGTTCACGGTATAGGGTGGTACGTAGGGAATGGCATGGGTTGGGCCAACCCGCATGGGTCACCAGGTCGGGTGTCCTTGGGTGCAGGTGTGGGTCAAGCTGAGAGCACCCGCAACCCAGCCTAACCCGTGGTGTCACGCATGCACGTACGACATGAATGCACCGCACACGCACACATATAACTTGAACGTGCTGTATGTGCCTTACGTGCATGTGCCGCATGTGCCGTACTCGCCCACGTATGACTCACACGTGTGCAGGTGCGGCATGCACCTGGCACCCATCGACCCATGGGAAAAAACCCATGGGTTGACGGGTTCGGGTTTCCCATGGGTTGGGTGCGGGTCACCCACATTTGACCCGTGGGTGACCTGTGCTGTTCCCTAGTGGTGCGAGTGGTTTGAGGTCACAGGGACTTGGCTTCAACTTATGTATTGCGCCCTCCTTGTTCGTCTGTCCCTAATTTCGGAGAGTTGGGAAGTTGACCGGAAACTAATCGGAAACTACGATGCAAATTAAGTCGATATTCATACTGGTGAATAGTCCAGTCGACTGGTGGCTTATATACATGTATTTAGTTCTTGTACTATCTTTTACCGAGTAAAGACAAGGGGGGGAAGAGAGTACAAGGGGCAATATAAAGCGAAGAACAAGGAGTGAGGTACGAGATGATCCTGCACGTTGTCTATTAAAGGAACAGAACCTTGACTTCGGAGTCTTCGGAGGTTTGGAATCATGGAACCTCGGAATGTATGTCTGACATCTGGAAATCGGGTATTCAGGCTTTGGGCAATCGGAAAAGTCCCAGAAATGGTACGGGTGGTTGTGGGGTTTAATGTGGGTTTGTTTGGTGGCATGGGCCATAACACAGGACCATTGTCCCCCTAATCCAAATCTAGTTCCTGTATTCTTTTGCACTTGCATGGTCTCTTTGATTAGTTATTAATGGTCTCTCTAGATATATGTTTCTATTCTATGTCTCCTGATCTGCTTCCAAATACCCATCTTAGTCTCTTTATTTTTCATTTTTCAGTCTGTCCATTTCCACCTATGTTTATTTCACCCAAACCAAGACAACCCAATCCTTAACATGTCTCACTTGTCTTTTCCTTCTTTCAGTTCCTCTGTCTCTCTGTTCCTTTCTTTCTCACTTCAGTTCATTCGGTTTCAATTGAAATTTATTTAAAAAAAAGAAAAAAAAAAAGAAAAGAAAAAAAATTATTAAAAAAAAATCTATTTTATTCTTTCATCATTTCCTCCTCATTATCCTCTACTTCCTTCTCCTTCTCCTTTGGTTCCTCATCCCTATCCCTCTCTCTTGAACCCCCTTAAACCCCAGTTAGCCCATCTTCAGGACCAATCTGACCAAACCCCCACCTAGCCATTGGCACTGGGCAAGTAGGTCTCCAACTGAGACCCTTGTTAAATCTGCATGTCAGGTGCTTAACTAGATACTTCTGGAAGGGTTTCCAGAGGTTCCAAGTGGTTTCTGAGGGGGGGTTCGTAGTCCGGAGGTAGAGGGACTAGAGGTCACAGATTCACGGACAGGAACGAAAAAGGCAGAAAAATGGGAAGCATCAGGGGCTTAGGACTGTTCGTGGTATTAGGTCATTCGACTAGTTGTTCGAGTGGTTCAAGGTTACAGGGACTTGGCTTCAACTTATGTATTGCGCCCTCCTCGATCATTTGTCCCTAATTTTGGAAAGTCAGAAAGTTTACTGGAACTGAATCAGAAACTATGATGCGGAATTAAGTCGATATTTGTACTGGTAAATAGTCTTGTTGACTGGTGTCTTATATACATGTATCTAGTCCTTGTACTAACTTTTGCCCAGTAAAGACAAGGGGAGGAAAGAGTACAAGGGGCTAATAGAGAACGAAGAATAAGGGAGTGAGGTATGTGATGATTGTTATGGCCCATGCCATCAAATAAACCCACATTAAACCCCACAACCACCTGCACCATTTCCGGGACCTTTCTGATCACTCAAAGTCTGAATAGCCGATTTCTGGATTTCTGATATATTATTCCAAGGTTCCGTGTTTCCGAACTTCCGAAGATTCCAAAGTCAAGGTTCCGCTCCTTTGATAGATGACATGCAGGATCATCACGTACCTCACTCCTTTGTTCTTTGTTTTATATTGCCCCTTGTACTCTCTTCCCCCCCTTGTCTTTACTCGGTAAAAGATAGTACAAGACTAGATACATGTATATAAATCACCAGTTGACTGGACTATTTACCAGTATGAATATCGACTTAATTCTGCGTCGTAGTTTCCGATTAAGTTCCAGTAAACTTTCCAACTTTCTGAAATTAGGGACAGACGATTGAGGAGGGCACAACACATAAGTTGAAGCCAAGTCCCTGCGACCTCAAACCACTCGTACCACCCTATATAGTGAACAGTTCCAAGACCCCCAGCACTTCCCAACTTTCTGCCCCCATTCCGATTCCAATCCCAAGTCCATGACCCTTAGTCCCTCTATCCCCGGAGTATGAACCCCCCTTCGGAAATCATTCGGAACCCTCTGGAAACCCTCTCAGAGGCCCCTAGCTAAGTGCTGACATGTGGATCTAACAATGATCCTGCATGTCATTTATCAAAAGAGCAGAACCCAAGGTCTCAGAATCTCGGAGGTTTGGGATTGCGGAACTTTGGGTTGATACAATGGAACTCATGGAAAGCAGTTGTTCAGGCTTTAAACAGTCGGAAAGGTCCTGGAAACAGTATGGGTGGTTGTGGTGATTAATGTGGGTTTATTGGGGGCATGAGCTATAACAACCCTCCATACTACCCAGCGACCCATTCCTGGGTGTTTGCTATTCACCCAAGGAGCCTGTTTGTCTTCTGTTGGAGACAATTCTAGACCTCTATGGCCCTAGCAAGTTGGTCTAAGACTATACTCACTTTCATTGGCACCTCTACCGCTTGTACCTTAGTACTAGGCCAAATGCCCATGACCTTTGCCTTCTTCTTAGAAGGCCCTGCTCCCACTTCTACTCCATCTACTGTCTCATATCAATTCTCTATTTCTTCATGGCTCTACTTGATACAACTCACTATAAAGTTACATTTGACCTTGTTGACTTGCAGTACATACAAGTGTTAAATCTGCATGTCAGGCACTTAACAATATACTTCCAGAAGGGTTTCCAGAGGTTCTAAGTGGTTTCTGAGAGGGGGTTCATACTCCAGAGGTGGAGCTACTAGAGGGCTGGGTTCACAGATGGAAACAGAAAAGGCAGAAAGACAGGAAGCACTGGGGGCTTAGGACTGTTTGCCGTATTAGGTCGTTCGACTAGTCATTTGAGTTGTTTGAGGTCACAGGGACTTGGCTTCAACTTATGTGTTGTGCCCTCCTTGATCGTCTGTCCCTAATTTTGGAAAGTTGGAAAGTTTATTAGAACTGAATCAGAAACTACGATGCATAATTAAGTTGATATTTGTACTGGCAAATAGTCCAGTCAACTGGTGGCTTATATATATGTAACTAATCCTTGTACTAACTTTTGCCGAGTAAAGACAAGGGGAGGAAAGAGTACAAGGGGCTAATAGAGAATGAAAAACAAGGGAGTGAGGTACACGATGATCCTGTACATTATTTATCAAAAGAGCAGAACCTAGGTCTTGGAATCGTGAAGGTTCAGGATTGTAGAACTTTCAGGTTAATACAATGGATTTGCGGAAAGCAATTGTTTCAGGTTTTTAATGGTTGGAAAGTCCCAGAAACAGTGTGGGTGGTTGGGGAGACTAATGGGGGTTTGTTGGAGGCATGGGCCATAACAACAAGCTATACCTGCCTCTAGAATAAGGCAGATTTCTCTGCAACATTGGTACATTTTTCACAGTAGACCTTGAGTCTCACTGGCAGCCTTGGTCATCTTTGACTTAGAAGAAACATCAGTCACAAAATCATAAAAAATTAAATACTACACTACTTACATTTGGGGCCTTGCCGCCCTTCATTTTCAGCACCCCCTTGGTATCCATCAGTCACCTTGTTTCCAACCTACTTGCCACTAGAACCTCCCTTTGCTTTCTCTTGTCATTCTTAGGGATAGCCTGCTAGTGGACCCATTTCAGCTGTTAGAGGTTGCCAAGTATGTTGGCATGCATCCATTCTGAATCCTCTTTCTCCTTTACTTTAGCCTCTTTGGCCTATAGTTTGTGTTCTGTGGCCTTGTTCTTGGCTACCACCCTTTCCTCCTCCTTCTTTGCTGCCTTGGCAGCCTTCTCCTCCTCTTTCTTTTTCTGGCTGCTTTGGCCTCCTCTTTTGCTCTCACATCGGCAACCTGTCAAGCACTGAAAGTGCTGAGGTTGTGTGCACCAAGTACTAATGCAAAAGTACCGATGACACAATACTGGTAGGATATTGGCCAAGTCCAATAGACTGATGGATGTGGCTGGCTTCAATGTACTTGTGCATTGCGCCCTACTTCTGTGTGACCATTGATTTCAGAAAGAAGATGACTTGAGAGGATGCTGAGGGTTTCAGCCTGAGTAAGGACTCAAGACAGAAGGACTAGGGGTTGCAAAGTTGATATTCAGAATGAAGAATTAGATATCTGCATCCATATGCTACTTATATAGTTTAAGGACTGGAGGTGGAAGATATGGAACAGGGTAGCATAAGATATGTAAAAGGGATAAGGTATGGAAAGCATGTGGAAGCATTATCTACAATGAGCGAAAATAGAACAATGGACATAACCAAAAATAGAACAATAGAATATGACCAAAAATAGAACAATAGAGATATAGCCAAAATAAAACAATAGAAACAATAGAAATATCCTGAGGGAAAATGAAACAGGGCATAAAAGAATAAGCAAAGATAGAAGGGATGGGATGAAGGGGAATGAACCAAGTGATGAACCAAATGTACCAAGCCAAGACCATGTACTAGTTAGGAAATGACTTGTCACTTATGTGTGTGATTAAATGGTTGTAGGGGATCTCTTGAAAACACTGAATAATTGGGTAGATAAAAAGCACAAAAACATTTGAAAAGACTTAAGTACAAAAAAAGAAGAGCTTCTCAGATGTACAATTAATATTTTCTCAATTAGCAATTGTCTTGCTGATTAATTAGCCTGGATATGTTCAAATATTCTCTATAAGGCCTTTCTCCTTCCTTCTAGTGGTTCATAATAATCCTTAATTCCTCCATTATCCCTAATACAACTTCTATTGCTCCGCCTGTTCATGACCAGCTATAGCCATCATCTCCATGTTCATTTGTAATGTAGGCTTTACTATCTCCATTTGTATTCCACACCATTTCATCTGTCAATATCATTTATGTGTCCATCATTCACCTATACCATGTCATTCACATTCCATCTGTGATATAGCTATAATCCTCATAGCTTTGCATCTCACTTATAATTCCTAGCAACATCCTTTATGCTTTATTTTCATTGCTCATATTACTCCTTCTACCTATTTGATCATAGGCACTCAATCTCATCCCATATGTGATTCCTCAGGCATAGCATACCATTCCCACCTATACTACATCATTCTATGTCATTCTTATCACTGTATTCCATGCCATAATCTCTACAGCTTGTGTCACACTTGCTCACATGTTATCTTCACCATTATTTCTTATTATTTGCATAGCCATTTGTTATTCCCTATCTATTCCCAATCTCTGCTACTTGTACTCCATTCTGTATATAGTTTTCTTCATTCTTGTAGTGTTCATTCCCACAATCATTTGGCATAGTTTCCATTATTTCCTTCAACATCTATGTTGCCTCCACATCATGTGTATGAATCTTTAACTTCCATTGGTCATTTATGTGGCTGCCACCATCACCATTGTCTCTGCATCCATTACTAACATGTTATATAACTTACATTCATGTGTGTCACTGCTCATGTGCATCACCATTACTTGTCACTCTGATCTTGTTATTCCCTTACAATTGTTGCAAACCCTTCTTGCTTATTAGTTCTATGAGCTATCAGGGTGTGACAGGGCATGTTAGAAAGTTAGTCTGTTATTATTTTTATTATCTCTATTTTTCCCACTATTTTTCTTATTTTTCCTATTTTTCCTGGTATTTCTCCTGTCATCCTTATTTCCATTGTTGTTGGCAATATTGTTTGCTTTAGGAACCACTATGCTGGCATCACTGACTATTCAAACCAGCCACATTCAGCCTAACTCTGCCTTGTTTGCCTTTTTATCCATATGCTCTATCAGCCTTCAAATTCAGTGCACCTTGTATATTTAGCCTATCCTATCTTGCAACATTCAATATGCTCCACTTATTGTGTCCATCCTACACATGCTCACATATCCATCTTTGCCTTTATTACTTTCAATAGTTCCTTATATGTTCTGTTCCACTTTCCTTATTTATAATTCTATTATGTCATTTCTATTCTCTATATCCGATATGCTACTATGTTCCTTATAGGGTAACTCCATTGGGAATCAGGGTAACACATCACCCCTCAATGTCATAGAGGAGATCAAGATTAGGACATAGTATTCTGTTCTTGCTTTTTCAATCTTTGGACTTTCTCCTCTATTATAGGAATCTATTCAACTCCTCACATATTTGCAAGTAGTATAAGATTTTGTACATTCAGTAGTCTACTCTTCAGTCAGATAATTGACTAAGATTTCAACTAAACTTCCTCCATTCATTTCTGTATTCATCTCTGCTCTCACTATTACATTTAGTCCATATGAAATTAGGGTCCAGTGTGGTCTGGTGGGTGCAACACATAAGTTGAAGCCAAACCCTATTCAGAACTTCACCATTGCTTCACCTTTGGGAGATATTATATTTGGATTACAACTATGTCTATTTCTATATCCTACTATTCACTGTTATTGTATAGTGTTATGAACCAACTCAGACCACTCCCCAAACAACCTTTCCGCAGTTCTGATTGGAAACCTATGACTTCTGATCCTGACACTTTTCCGTGACTCCGAAAATCAAGGTTCCACATGCAAACAAACTTAAGATCATCGCATACCTTATCCCCTTGTTTTTGCCCCCCCATTAGCCCCTTTGTATTTTCCTTCTCCCCTTGTCTTTACTCTGTACAAGATAGTACAAGGATAGATTCATGTATATAAGACACTAGTTGACTGGACTATTTCCCAGTACAAATATCGATTTAGTTCTGTGTCATAGTTCTGATTCAGTTCTGGTAACTTTCTGACTTTCCAAAATTAGAGACAGACAATTGAGGAGGGCACAACACATAAGTTGAAGCCAGTCCCTGCGACCTCAAAGCACTCGAACGACTAGTCAAACTATCTAATACCAAGAACAGTCCAAAGCCCCCGGCACTCCCATCCTTCTGCACTTTCCGCCCAAACTGACCTCTGTTTTCCAAACATTTGGAAAATGTGAACTTCCAGAGATCATTCAGAATCATTGGAATAACCTTAGAAGCACCTAGCTAAGCACCTGATACGTGATCTTAACATATAACCATAACATTGTTTTTGTTGTTTCATATGCATTCTGTATTTTCTGTCACATGTACATGACTTATGCTGTGATTCATGACTTGTGCATATCATACATGATGCACACATGCATAAAAGTATTTTCCCTTATATTTGACTATTTTACATGTATAAGTAACATAGTTTTTAGTTGTATTAATAACAATATAAGTGTCAGCTTTGATCTGACCACTCATGAGTCTATATTTCCACCATAATCCTTCACTCTCAAAATCTTTCATAACACTCCATCTATAGGAAATTAGGGTTCAGTGAGGCCCAGTGGCTGTAATACACAAGTTGAAGCCATACCCTACTATGAGCCTTGCTGCCATTGTTACTACATTAGGAGATTTTCATTAAGGACATAATGACTACATCTATTCAATCCTTAACAGGTATAAACTAAGCATTTTCATCATCATAGTAATTCAAACACATATTTTTAGTAAGATAGAGTACTTTGATATCATGTCATAGATAGGACTTTAGATGTATATATCTATAATCTCTTCCTTAGTACCTTTGAAAATTACTACCAAGATCTTCTGAAAATCCCCTCTCCATGTAATAGTAATATCACCAAATAGTATATGAAATTGTTTTAGCACTCTATAAGTTCTGTCTACTACTTTTACTATATAGTGATGCTATATACAAACCTCATCCTAGATGATCAGACTTATCTTTTTGAAAAGCTAGACTTGGTGAATACTTTTTTTATATTATAAAGGGTAACTTTATTGATTATAATTGAAAGTTTAAATATATTATAAGTTGTCCTTCCTTTAATGATAATAGTGATTGCTTGCCTGCACTGATTTCAATATACTCCCTGAGTACAAACAAGGTTGAATGAATCACCTACCATTGCTAGAGGAAAACACATAATAGCTAGCATACTCAAGAGTTCCTTATGTGATTTACTGGATATAATGCCACATTTAACAAGTGGCTAACATGGTGGCAGCTATAGAACACCCCCAATGTCCTTTGAGACTGGGATGAGATTGGTCACAAATTGGCCTGACCTAGCCATAAGAGGATCAATTAGCTATGATTTTCACCTCTATTCCAGTTACTATGTCTTATCTCAATTTCTCTTATCTGAAGCCTCTCAAAAACTCCTCAAAAATCATATTATCACTCTCTGGACTCTTAGTCTACCTCTCTAATATCATGGCCCTCTATCCTCCCATCTCTCATCTCAACTTTTACCTCATAAAACATGGTATTCACACTGTCCAGGGACCTGTCCATGCCACAGCTTCTCCTTTCAAACACTCTTCTAACTTTAATTTCTACGGGCCTTGTGCCACTGATTTTAAACTACTCTAATCTCCTCTCAATCAATATGTTATTCTCCATACAAATCTATCATCCTGTTTATGGGAGTCATTAAAGATGAAGACTGTTAGAAGGTCAGAAGGTCAGTTTATTATTCATTCTCACCTTTCTATTGTTTTTATTATTATTTTATTTTCTATTTCTTCTCTTATTATTATTGCCATTGCAGCGATGTTACTGTTATAGTATTGCCAAGTTCACTGTTCCCGTTTTGTCACATATGTGAGACTCATGTGTGACTCATGACTCATGCATAAAAGAATTTTGCCTTTATGCTCACATATTTTTATATATAAGTAGTATAATAACCAACTGTAATAATAAGAATACAAGAATCAGTTTTTATCCTTTCCACTCATGAGCCCAGGTTTTCCCCACAATCCTTTATTCTAAAATCACTCTAAAAATTATTTTATAACAAAGACCAGGTATATCTTTTCAGCTGCTCATAGATAGAATGGAGAAACAGCTTGAGAGCTGATCTCTAGCTATGTGCTTATAGACAAGCTTGAAGAAATCAAGATGATTCTTCTATCCATTCCCTCTAGTAATCAACTCCTCCTGTTTTGGAACCTGGACAAGACCTTGGTGTTAAAGATATAACACTTCAGTCAAGCACTGTGTGAAGTGAAGTGAGATGAAGAAGAGTTTCAAACCCTGCTGCAGTGCAACTCAAGAAATAATTTAATATTTATACCTTGGTCACAAACTATGTAATAACTCTAGCAAGCTAATATGACGAGAAAGTGATACATTTTTTTAGCAGCAATGAATGAGACTATCAAAGTTGCTCGGTTC
>QLPG01004275.1:0-12211 GCA_003314385.1 Gomphus sp. MG54
ATACCCACGTTTACTCATTCGCCTCCACGTTTGTAAAATGCATCTTCATTCAGAACTTCCTCCCCGGCTATCTGGGGGTTCCGAACGTAACCTTAGTACGGCTTGCCTTCAGACAGTCCGTTACTTTAGGTGCTGTTTGCGCTTCCCCGTTGCCGAATCATGCAGCCTTTTTGACCTTTTCATCAGTCCGAAACACACTTGGGCATATCCACCATATTTGCTCGATAATTTTTTGAGTTGTGGCATGTTTCAGTACTCGGTGTAAACCATGCTCATCACAATATTTCAAGACAGTAGCCCCAACCAATCTTGGCGGCATTCCTTCCTCCTCATGTCAAGGCTCTGAGAAAACTCAACCAGGGCAATACGATACCCTCGTCGACCATAAGGTTTCTCGGACGTTACCATGGACGAAACCTGACTGGTGGAGTGTTCTCGCAAATCGCTCGATCTGTGGCCTGTCCAAGCCCCGTTTCAAATGGGGTCAGTTCAAGTTTGAGGACTTGGTTCTATATTATTATAGGACTCGGTTCAGGTGCACAAGTATTTTGCAAGTACGCCCTCCGATGCTGCCTGGCTGAATCCAATACGAGGGCGGCAGCGATCTGGCAATCCCTGGAACAGCCTCATAAACTACTTGCGACAGATGGCGGAGGTACATGGTGGCAAGGCCGGTACCCCATAGCCGCTATATATGCATCTAGCAGTAAACGCTTTGTGTTTTTGTTCCAACTGTCGGGACTCAATCGCAATTTTCATTGCTACCTGGCGGGGGGGCATGAAATATATAGTGCCAGTGGTACGGCAACCCATGAGGCCTTGCAATCACCACATGGATTTTGTATTGGACATCCTTGCCGTTGTGAATATTGGCGCTTGCGTTGCTTCGATGTGTCTCCTTCCGCATGCCACGTCCCGCTGGATTTTGCTCGTAGTGACCACGACATCTTGCTCTCGAACCTATCATGTTGATCCTACCCCCCTCTTTTCCTATTGTAGAGGGCTGGAGCATCACAGGAGTCAGAAAATAAAGGGACGATGGCGGGTTTGTACTCTTCTATGACGATATACCGCCGGGTGTCTCAAATGTGCCCCAATGGTACGAGTTTAGAATACCGCTTACCAAACTAGGACTAAGTTCGTATGCCGTGAAGATTTTATTAGCTCAAGTCTGGCTCCCCCATCAATGGAGCGAGTCTAGCACGTCACAAATTGTACGGAAAAACAGCACCTACATTTGCTCTATGGGTGTGTTGCCGAAGGGGGTTTGGAACCTGTCAAAACTCATTTCACCATTTTCTCGTCGACAACGGCGGTATACATACCTGAAGGAAACCAACCTAAAGGAGTAGGAAGACCACCATTTCTTGAATCACTAGCCGTAATCCCTCAGGATTGGCTTGCCCTGTAACAATCATTGCACCACCCCATGGAGTACGCACATCAATGTCTCTGGTCGTGAATTTGACTGGCACACGGTCAACTTGATCAGTGCCAAAAACAAACATTCTACCATTTGTCGGAAATTGTTTTCACAGCCTTCCGCATATCGGCAGTGGTGCCAGCAGCAACTTGGGATCGTTGGCTTCTTACGATATATAGTGTGTTGGTCTTTGGATCATGCAAAAATATGTGCGCCTGGGTGAGCCAACTGTTGTATACCGATACGACCACCCGAAGTGCAGCAGCTGCGACCATAACTACAGAACTCCAGGTGAGAGGTGAGTGTTGCACCATTACCCTCCTTAATACTTCAGTTCGGGATGTCATCTGAGAAAGTTTGTTCAATGTCGTCCGTAGCGACGGGTCTCGATTTATTCCCCAGGTGCGTGAGGGAATTCATTAAATCCTTCGAATGATCTATTGGCGTGGTGCACTTTGGCCCGTCAAGTTTTTAACCTTCATATGCCTCGGCGGTCTCGTCTCAACAGTTATGAGATTGGTGCTAACCAGTGATTCCACACAAATCCGTCATTGATGGCAAAATTTGCCCGTTGGGTCCAGGCTGATCCTAACACTTGCACAAGGAGTTTGCGTGCTTGGATGGGTCATGTGAGATAGCAGTTTGAAAATTAGTATCTTTGCTGCTTAAACATCAGCTATTGGGTAGCCGAGATGACTACAGTACCGGACGCTCGAAGCCGACTTCCGCCACAGGCCCTACGCGGATTTGTCTCTATCTGATTTCTAAAAAAAAAACCTACCGGACTCACTTCCTTTTAAGCATACCTTGAGATTTATCTAAGCACAATTGAATAATTCTAGGTGTTTGCGAAAATGCCATCCCAAATCGTGGAATTCCCACGCCACTCACACAGCCACATGCCATATTGGGTATTCTATAGGTACCAAGACAGGACCTTCTGTAGAAATAGAATTGGGGTTAACATCAAGGCCCCTGTTCTTGAAGTGACCATACAGTGTGGTGTTAGACTATGTTATCTGACCTCAATTACATGACTTACAGCTACTGACCAAAGGAAAACACTCAACATTCCCATAGCTTTCAATCAAATGTTTGATATACATTCAAAAAATACAAATATTGGTTGAAATTGTGGAACTACGTAGACTAGACAAGGACTAACAGAGAAACAAAAGACAAAAACAATCACTGATCAATTTTACTGAAGTGTGGGCATCCGTTGAATGAACGAATGGCCACGAAACCAGTAAAAGAGTTAGTGAGGGATCCCCTGACGACACCAGCTGGTACTGCAATAGCAGGGTCATCGTGTTTTCCGACGTGCAAGCAGAGGTCGAAGAACGGGGCGGCAAAAATTGGCTAACCAATGATGACCGCGGTGCGGTCATTTTAGTGGTTAAACTAAAAAGAACAGATACTACACTTGATCTAAGCCTGTAAATAAAATGTTAGTGTCAATCTCAAACCTGCTGTTAGGGGTCACGTACCAAAAGGCCAGAGTGGTAAAGAACCTGGATCGTGAGACGAGGCCTTTATATACTTGCATGAGCGTCTAATATTGCGCACGAGCCTGGCGCCTGCGGAGTTATCGGCAATAACAACAATATCAAATAAATACCCGGTGATCATGATGGCGCCACTCATTAATTAGCTTCGGTGCCTCCCCACGTGTGCACTTTCTCACGTTCGCGTAGCCAACGTTTCAATAACATTTGGGAGTACAAGTACAGAAGAAAAACGGCATCATATGCATAGAAGCCTCAACGAAAGACGCTGCATCATAATCACAATCCGCAGAAATACTTCAGTAGCTGCTGTATTCCTCCGTCGTGTAGCTACTGCTGTACTCAACCTCGGAGAGACGCCCATGACTCTTCTTTTCCGCCTGGTACTTGGCCTTTTGCTGGTCGATATAGTCAAAACTGAACAACGACGATGGGATGTGGCGGCACAGATTGAAAAGAGGATTCAATTGATGACTGTGACTGAACAACTTGAAGGCCTCACCCTTTGGTCTCGACTATCCTGTCGATGAAGGCGCCAGTAAACCCTGCGATAATCTCCTTGGCTTTACTGCAACCACCCCCCACAAAAAAACGAAGGTGAACGAGAGTTACTTTTACGGAGAGGAAGACGTACGCATGGCTGTCGGGCCGGCCGTTTCGTGCGACGTGGTTTTCATACGCTTTCGCGGCTTCGTACGCAGCGGCACCAGCGATCACCTCGTGTGAGATCTGAGCCTTGTGGGGCGCATTCTGAACCTGTCATGGGGAGTAAAGCATACTCAGTCAGACCAAGCTCGATGTGTGATTGTTATCATCATTTCAAGAAAGCTGATGTGCACCTCTCTGTAGGACTGTGCTTCGTAAGAGTCGCTCTC
This sequence comes from Gomphus sp. MG54, assembly GCA_003314385.1. Taxonomy (NCBI): domain Eukaryota; kingdom Fungi; phylum Basidiomycota; class Agaricomycetes; order Gomphales; family Gomphaceae; genus Gomphus; species Gomphus sp. MG54. Next base: position 3,807 of record QLPG01004275.1, read on the forward strand.
GAACCAGCCCATTGTTTGTTGAATAAGTGTGTGGGAGAGGTTGTAGTAGTCGTAGATTGTAGAGGAAGGGGATACCTTGTCGAGGTGGTGAGGGATGGTCGACAGGAGCTGGATGGTTTATATAGAAAGGCCTCTCAGCGTTATCTTTCTTCTATTCTAGAACGCAACTCATAATCCTCTTCGAACGTTACCGGTTCCTAGAAGTGCGGGCAATCGATAACGGTGTTACTCACGCCACCCAGGTACCTGCACAAATATCCCACACCCTCACAACCTTATTGGATATTGCCGGAGAACGAGTGCCTATACTTACCGAGGGTTCAAACCTTCGCCAGTCACCGTAGTTGCCAGGGCTATAACTTACAGAATCCGAAGTTCGAAGCCAGGAGCGATCACGTTTTCCACTCCAAGACAGCTCGGCCAAGTTTTGAGACATGTTGTACCAGTAAACAGGAGTTCCGGTTCATGGAACACCGCGAGCGACTGTGATTCTGAACAGAGATTACATTCGCCCATCACACGTGGGATGTGACGGAAGATAGTAACAGGCGTTTGTTGAATGAAGTACTGTAAATGGGGGGACGTGCTTATGAAGTGAATGGGGTGGACTCGATATGAATCGATGGATTAGATCACCTCGAAATGGAGTCCATTAGTTTGGTGAAATGATGAACTCTCGAGGGCGCCATTTCGCACCACATCGCTGGATTCATATGTTTTGAAAAAAAAAGGTATAGGAGGCACCGAACGTAGACAACCACGAGTATAGCCACGAGTATAGCTCCTCGTCAGTGTCATACTTTAGCCCGAGCCGCCGGTGAACAAAGTTATGCAAATCAAATTGACACCAAGTCGGGCATTAATCATTCTTCATATTGTTCAATTTCAAAAAACAGAACAGATCATGAAATCGATGGATAAAAGTAACCAAGGACACTTCCGAAGCAGAAGCCTCACCTGAGAAATGTACTACTAATCTGAGAGTCCGTAGATCAGTCCTGTAAGTCTGGACCCGTGAGGAGCCCCCTTGCTCGTGGATTCTGAATTGTGATTGGGGTGTCTGTGCACTAGGAGCGAATAGTGCCGAAGATAAGAGGCTTGCGCCTCGAAAAGAAATGAACGCCATATATTCCCCGATATTTGAAAACTTTGAATCTAGGTCTCCGGCTTAATACTACTCCAAATATGAAAATAAAAACAAATTCAAACGCTTGTAAGAGTTTTCCACTTGGATGTGTCGGGATTTTATTTTATATTTCTGGGAACGGCACTCTGTCGATGTTGAGGGGAAATGGGAGGAGCAGGAGACGACTACCTGAGAAAGTCTGGATGTAAAGCCTGGAATAGATAAAGAAATGATCCAGAGTGTTTTGGTCTGATTTTATTTATTTACGTGACTCCTCACAGGGCCCCTCTATGTCTAGTAAACCTACAAAACCATGAGCTTCTTCTGCTCTCTGAATAGCTCAATTTCATCCTTAGGAGGCGAAGGTTCTATGACGGATAAACATACTACAACGGGAGGTACATACTGGGTTCCCAAAGCCTTCAGGTCACAAAAATGATTTCCAACATACCGTGGAAGATAGTTACCAAGAGTGCATTCAATGTCAGGAAAACCATATTATAGCTGCTTGAACGTATGGACCCTGGCGGCAAGTTTTCGTGAGCTGGAATAATACCTCTTTGATGGCATCCTCTAATATAGTTATGGAGCCCGAGTCATGTCATTATTGCCTGTGAATCAGGAGCTAATTCGGGTCAAGAATGATAATTTGTCAAATTCCCTACAGGATTGGTGGCGCTTTCTAGGATCTCGTTGAGAAAAGTATCATTAGGTGGATATCCAGTTCCGAAAAGCAAACAAGAGGCATTATCCGGATATTTTGGGAGCGCAAAAACCCGCTGCCAGCTTGGATCAGCATAGACTGAAGGTCAACACCTTCCTAAACACCCCGGGACAAGCCAACTCTGTGAATCTTTTGGATCGGACGGTCAAAACATCCACTTTTGTAAAAAGGGGGGACTGGCCCCATTGACGGATCTGCATTAAACATGTAAAGCTTTTGGGGTTCCATGCAAGCAGGACAGATAATCTGAATCATCTCTCATGTATCCAACTCTTACATACATATAATAGTAATAATAACTCCATGTGGCGCATGGAAATTACATTGTATCAAGTCAGTGAGCCAGAGCCAAGGAAGTAGTCATATAAATAAAGCTCATTCCTCCTTCAACCAGGTAATCTTCTTATCGTATAAACAAAATGAACAATTTCCGGCCGATGTACCATTCCCCCATGTTCCTTTTCAACACCATCATTCGCCAATATCCTCTGCACCCGCTCCACAGACCACATCGCTGCCGCAGGCTGCCCAGCATCCCTCAAAAAATCAAACCGCTCAGCCGAATACGACAAAGCAATCCACGCCCCATCCGGCCGCGTCACAGCTCCCAAATACATCGCAACAGCCGCCTCAGGGGCAAACATCCCCTCGTACACCTCCCTCGATCCCCGTAATTTTCCGCCCTCGTCATTCAAGAAGCAAGGTGCGAGCCGTATGTCCACGCCGCACGCCAGAGCATCGGTACACGATTTTTCCACTACAATATCGAACATCTTTCCAGCTCCAAGGTGTTCGTCGCATGCGCGTTTGAAGGAATTCCAATCCAGAAGATTAACGACTGCCCAGCGCATGCAGGCAGTATCCCCGTTCCCGTCGTCGCCAAATTCTTCGCGTTCACGACATCGACCAATTTCAATCGCAGCAGCCGCAAAGTCAACATTCAATACAGTTGCGCTGCCAGAAAAATTTCCAGCTTGATGGCGCATGGAACAAAGCAGCTTCCGCAGTCGGTTCGAGAGATCGCTTGATCCAGATCCCAGATGCAACACGGCTATTGTATCATCCCTGCGTCTCATCTTTTACAAAATAGAAATAAGTATTCAAAATACAATACAATAAATTTTGATTGATTTGTCACCTGTAATTCACTCTGTATGGTAGGCAAAATACTTGACGAAGGCTGTAGCCATTCAAAAGATGCTTCCGACGCGAAACGACTGTCCCAATAGCTACGAGATGAAAAATCTGCCACTTTCACCACGCAAGACATGGGAGAAGGGGGGGATTCGTCACGCTTTGATGATATGGTAACATGAGAATCGAGAACATTCGGTAGGGGATGCATTTTATTCCGCGAAGAGCTCGGGACGCGCCTGGTTTTGGGAACTATAAGCGCCTCGAATAGTTCGCCATCATACATTATGTAAATGATGGTCTCTCAATACCTTTACTCGTAGTACTTTTTAGAAATTTTCACGTTTTAGAAAAACTGTTCAGAAAGGAGAGTAAGGACTCTGTGTAACACCGCCCCCTGTCCTCCACCACACAAAACGAAGAATAGGGAGAAAACTGGCGAAGGCCTTGTGATGCTGGGAAAACCCATCATTATTCAGATCGAGCATTACCAAATCAGGGATTTTCTAATAGCCCTGCACTTTTTTTAGTTCTTCCATCACAAGTATCACTAGAGAAATAGATGGATTTTGTGACTGAGAACAATCTTGTATAGCGGTCACTTTTGAATAGAGAAATATAGCCTAATATAATTATGGGAAAATGGAAGATGGATTCTCATTTTCTTACCATTTTCCTTGAAAATTCTAAATAATTTTTCAGGATTTGCTTAAGATTCTTAGGCGATATTTCTCTATACACTGTATATGATGTTCTTGTGATTTTCTTATTTTGACAATTTGTTTATACTTGCTGTGTATAATGCAATTTATGATTTTTATTTAACAACATTGGTCCAAGAGAATTTCCATTCTACTCTACTTATAGAACCCTGGATATGCATCTGCAATGGAACTCATAAATAGATCCACCCCCCACACCATAATCACCATAGGATCTGGGGATCTGGATGGATGTTTGAAGTTTGGATTTCAGGAGGTGCATGCAGAGTTGATGCTGCTCAAGGAGGTGTGTTGGAATAATTTGACAGGCATCTGTGCATTGAATGCCATGTCACATTAGTGACACATGCTTTGTAATTCCTGATCTATTTGCAACGGGCCATTACCTCCGCTCAAGCCAAACAGTCGCTCTTTCCACGGTCCTTGTTCAACATCACCGAAATTTCAACAGCAATTTGGTCTTGTAGCTGATCATTAGGGGACTAAGTGAGGTCTCCTAATGATCAGCTACAAGACCAATGCCACAATTGCAAACGACATTGTCATTGAAGGTATTATCTGCACCGTAAGCCTCTACATCCCAAGACCCCCCCCATATGCTTCCAGTGCCAAGACTGGGGCCGCCGAGTGACGGGGTGTACCGGGGAAGCACGATGCAGCTGCTGCGCCAGGCCACATAGCACAGCCGACCACACATGCGCTCCCAACCGCCCATATCCCACAGGGCAGAGATGCTACGTAGACAAGCCGAAGTGTACCAACTGTCAGAGTGAGCATGCCAGCTGGACCCAAGCCTGCCCAGCTGCAAAGGACGCATTCGAATCGCAAGCGCAAAAGGATGAATATGCTACCAGCAAATTTGAATCATATACTCCTTTCACCTTCGCAGATGCCGATTACACGCCGGAAAAAAAAACCATGACGGCCAACCTCGAACCCCCACCTGCAATTTAACTACATTCCTGCTACCTTGCCCCCACCGTCCCCAATGCCTGAAAGCCACCTCACAGCAGACTATGGATAAAGCAACAAAAATGCAAGCACTCCAAGGATGTCACCCTTTCACTCATCAACACTACCGACCCACAAGACTGGGACCTGATATTGATCCAAGAGCCCTACATTTACCCCAGGTCCTGACTTACGCTAGCGTCCCAGCACTGGAACACCCTATACACCAGCAAAAGTTGGAAGTCAGTTTGGCTGAAACTAGTATGAGAGAACGAGGAAGGTTGTGGCCATCCAGATCCCCCAACCTTCTTTGTTCTATTATACTGATTTCAGCCAAACAGACTTCCAGCTCCTTTACTCAGATTCATGTTGCCTCACATGTCATCACGGCGCTCTCAATTATGCAAGCGGACACCAATATCGACATTTACAACATTTACAACCCCCCCAACACTGACATGGCCCTCCTACACCTACGATCCTGGCACTCTGCACACCCTACCAGACACGACTCCTCCACCATCTGGGCTGGAGACTTCAACAAGCACAACCCGTTGTGGTCGGACCCAAATCAAGCTCAGCGGTGCAGACGCAGCGACACCGACCTCTTTATGCAGCTGCTCGCTCAGCACCACATGAAACTCCAACTCCCTGCTGGTACCCCCACCTTTCAATCTGACTCCCGTCGAATGTGGACCACCCTCGACCTCTGCTTCTGCGACTCTGACCTAACCCACCGAGTTCTGTCCTGCGACACCTCCCCTGACGACCGCCTCCCATCCGCGGACCATCTACCCATTCACACATGGATAGATGTGGAGCTCAACAGACGTCAAACCACCCCAGGGCGCACCTTCAGGAAGGCAGACTGGGCAAATTCCGACAGATGCTCTCACCCAGTCCGGTCTTCCTAGTGCCCCGCTCCCCTCCACCTCCACCGAAATCGATGGCTTCGTAGACCGGCTTACAACTGCAATTCAAGACACCATTAAGGTGTCCATCCCCGTGTCACGTCCCACCCCCTACTCCAAGTGCTGGTGGAACCAAAACCTCACCCAGCTCCGTCATGACTACGCACGTAAGAGCAGAGAGGAATATCTCACCAGATTTACAGCTAGCTGGGAGGATGGCAAATGCACCTCAAACTGTGCCAGGAACATGTACATCTCAGCCTTCCGCAAGGCCAAAGCAAATCATTAAAAAAGCTAAATTTAAAAATTTAAGGAGAAGGACGTATGGGTTGCCGGAAAATATGTGAAAAACCCACTTTCCGATGGGTCCCGCGCATGCATTCCCTCACTCTTCAAGAAAGGGGCCAATGGTCAGATAGTTTCAGAAGTACACACGGACGCTGATAAGGCAGCCTTATTCATGGACCTGTTCTTTCTGCCTTTCCCGCACAACCTCCCCAATCTACTGAAGACTCTGACCCCTACCCTCTGCTGCTCACATTTTCTGCACCTGCGTTACATCAAGTCACCCGCCCAATCAACAAAGCCATCCCTTTCAAGGCTTCATGAGAGAATGCCACCCCCAACGCGGTCTTGAAAGAATGCGATGCCCTCCTCACGCCCCTGCTGCATGCCTGTCTCTTAGCAGTCCTCACAATTGGATACTTCCCCAAAAGGTGGTGTTCCTGGAAGACCATCATGCTCCGGAAACCAGGCAAACCCGACTACACTATAGCCAAGGCCTACCGTCCGATTGCAATCTACGACACAATGGGAAAGGTAATCTCGGGGGTAATGACTGACATCACAGTATACCTCACAGTCAGACACAACCTGCTCCCACCCCGCCACTTTGGGGGTCTACCTAATAGGACAAAGGTCGACTCGCCACCTCACTGCCCATTGACATTGACAACGGTATTGGACAAGGGGAAACAGCCTCAATGATCCTCTATCTCATCTACAGCTACGGCCTGGTGGCCATCCCTCAAGGAAGCGACAAAGACGGCGGTGCCTATGTGGACGACAATTTCTTCATGGCCAGAGCTGACACCTTTGAAGAATGTGACATGATGCTCAACGATATTCTGGACAAGCAATCGGCCTGATATGCGGCCAACAATTCCCAAGCTGAAATCTCGAAGTTTCAGTGCCTGAGACTCACAAGGCGCAAAGATATAACTTGGGCTGACTTTGTGCCCAGACAAACCCGCCTAGTCATCGAATGTGTTGGCGAGGCACGGCTCTTGGGCGTACAGATCAACCAGGAACTACGTTGGCATCAACATGTCCAGCAGGCAGTTCAGAAAGCACAAGGCCTCCTCCTTGCTGTGAACCGGCTCACACAGCCCTCCTTCGGCCTCCCCGAACAGCATGCCGGCATCTCTATATTTCCATGGTGCTTCCCAAGCTCGAATACGCCCTCCCAGTCTCTGACTTGCCGTCGAAAGCAAGTTCATGACCTAACTCCTGGATTAACGTGCTACTTGAGTGCAATAACTTTTGTCAACACACAGTCTTCGAAGGAGAAATCGTCGGCGTGATTCTGGCACTGACGCTGCTGGAAACCCATCTAACTGCTAGATCTGCCCTGATTGCCCTCAACAATCAAGCTATCATCCAGGCCCTGCAGAACAACAGGACCCAGCTGGCACAATACCTGCTAGACTTAGTCCACATGCTCATCCGGCGGCTGAAACGCAAACGCCATAACCTGCACATCCATTTGGAGTGGGTTCCAGGCCACATGGAAATCAAAGGTAACGAGCTGGACGACGAGCATGCAAAGAGAGCGGCTGGAGGGGACGTCTCCCGCACCGACGATCTTCCAGAGCTACTCAGAAAGCATCTTCTGGTAAGCATCGTAACCTTGAAGGCCAACCGGAAGAAGTCCGTCCACAAGCGCTGGAGGAGGGTCTGGTCAAAATCGCCCCGATATGCCAAAATGTCCCAAGTCGACTCGAAACTGCCGAACCATCAGATCTATAGGAAGCTGAGCTCCCTGCCCTGTAGAGCGACTAGCATCCTCATATAACTGTGCACCGGTCATGTGTCCCTAAAGTCATTCCTCAAAAAGATAAAAGTCTCGGACAAAGCCCTATGCAAGCAATGTCGCCAGCCGGAGACCTACTGCACTACCTCAAATACTGCAAACGAGACACAGAGCAGTGCAACCAGCTCAGACACAAGGCAGGAAAGGCCAGCCACTCTATTCACCGGCTGTTGGGTGACCCCAAGATCATCCCCGCTACCCCTGCGCTATATACAGTCCACGCGCCGTTTCGACAAATACACCGACGTAACCCCCGAGCGAATAACCAACACCTAAGCGTTTTCTTTTCTGCAATTCGTTCATGATCACTCACAGCGGCTGTAGACCTTCTACTCCACCCTGGCTTGGCTCTCGTTTTCTAATGTGAGGGATTGGCCCTCTTGTGCCTCCCCGGCCAATACTATACACCCCAGTCCTTCTGATATGCTCCCTCCCCTCCCCTTCTGATACTTAGACACTCTGCCATAGCCAATGTATCTCGTAGTAGATGTGCACTATAAGCGCCAAGCGCTTAGAGCACTATAATTGATCTCTCTCCTGGCGACACACATTTAATGGCTATCCATCCCTCGCATGATAGATGAGATGTGCATTCAAATCAGAAGGGTCTCGTGACGACACCTCAATTCATTTTTGTCAGATGCACTTGATGTGCCAGCACCGTCAATATTAGAGAGTATCAGTTACCAATGATTATTGGCAAACTAAATTGCTATTGGCAAATTGAATTGGGTGCCTAAAATTT
>QLPG01004277.1:1103-19067 GCA_003314385.1 Gomphus sp. MG54
TTATTTATCTTACAAAAGAAATAAAAGAGAAATTAGCCCTGAGGCTTTGTACATAATATTATACAACTCACCTCCTCAGTATAGTCAATAACTGAGGAGGGAGGCTTTGCACGGGTCGTGTCTCACCGGCATATACCTTGCAGCCAGCCCTTGACCCTATCGAAGGTTTGAGCCAGGCTGCCGGTTCCAAATCCAGGGAGCCGGCCACGCTAGTCACATCGTGCATGGACAAGCGCCCGTAAGTAGCATACATAGTAGAACACGAATAACTCCCTCAATAATGAGGGTAAAAATACAAGGAAAATTGAGAAAAATAAAGAGTTCAAAAGCGCACTGAATGATACCAAAATCGATGTAATATTACAATATATTGAGGTTGGTCTCTCAGGGGTGAGATGGTAGTTTGCACCCAACAAGGTATTATTGGTGGCATTATCAACTGATAGTGTATAGGTAAATTCTGGGTCAGCATATAATACAATTGGATATGGAATGCCAGCATGGGTAAGATAGAATGTGTGCTCAAAGGTCATGAGGGTCAAGTAAATTGTGTGGCCTTTTCCCTCAATGGAAAGCAAATCCTGGCTGGTTCTGGTGATAAGTCAGTATGCATATGCAGTGTGGCTACAGGCAAGTTAAAGCACACAGTGAAGGGCCATTCAGATCTGGTATGGTGCATTGCATTTTCATCTAATAGGACATGTATTTTCTGGTTTGGCTGACAACTCTATCCAGATTTGGAATCCCAGGACAGTGAAGTTGGAGCATATACTAGAGGAACATTCAGATTCTGTGCAGTGTGTTCCTTTTCTAGCTGATGGTACACATGTTGTGTCTGGCTCACATGACAGCTCAGTCTGGATATGGAATATGACTACTGGGATAGTAGAGCATATACTCGAGGGACATTGCTCTTGGGTGACATCCATTGTCTTCTTGCTTGGTGGAACACAAGTTGTCTCAGGTTCATTTGGTGATTCAGTTTGTTTCTGGAACATCTTCACCAGTGAATCAACTTTATTTTCCAAATCCAATGCCATCAGAGTGCCAGAAGGAATCCAAGTTACCTATCTCTTCCCAGGTAGGTTTCAACTCATACCCCTGGAGGAGCATTTTGTGTCCCTATCTTGGGATAAGGACTGGATTCTTACCTACTTGCTTCCCCCCCCCAAGATTCATACCTTTCACACATATGCATTCTCTAGCTCCTAAGCATGGTTTGGATATAATTAAGGGCAGGTTATCATAGATCTTATACTTTCCCAACCATAACTTAGCCCAGAAAATTGTATAGTTGTGAAGCACCTAGATGCCGAGACTACATGAGCCAAGTGAAATAGTGCTGAGAACATGATGCTAGCAGGGTATTGGCCTAGTCCCACAGACCAAACAGATGTGGCTGGCTTCAATGTACTTGTACATTGTACCCTTCTTCTATAAGGCCACTAAATTTTAGGAAAGATACTTGGGAGAGTGCTGAGAGTATTGGCCCAAGTTATGACTTAGACAAAGAGACTAAGAGTTATATAGATGATTGCTATTGATTGTCAGAACAAAGAAATACATGCATAAAGTATGCTACTTTTATAGTCAAAGAAACAGGGATAGTATAAGGATAACCCCAGTGGTGCCTGAAAGCTGTTACACAGTGCCTAGCAAGGGGGAAATTCCTAAGTTCAGTTACTCATCTATATACATAAAGGGGGGGACTTCACCTAGAAATAGTGGAATTCCTAAGAGGAAAACCTAAAGCCCCTTGCTAGTGAGTCCTAAGCTCTATATACCCTGTGCCCATTCATTGCTTCTCTATCATACTCTACCCTTCCTTTGGGTCCAGCAGTATGATCTCCCGAATACCTGTAGGCCCAATCCTGGGAATCTGGTTTGAGATATTAGGTTGTCAGCTTGGCATATAATAGGAAGGTCATTTGGTCATTGAACCTTAGAGAGAGATGTCTCAAGTTCTCCTGGCTCTCAGCTTGTCTGTTACCTCAGCCAATATTCTCAGGTCCTCTCATCTTGCTTTCCAACCCTCTCTCTCATAGGTATGCCTCATGTCATCTGCAGGTGCCAAAGACATCAAGGTCATGATGCCACTGGGCCAAGACCTTGGCTGGCTGCATTCACCCATCAGCTGAGTGCTCGGCTTAGGGAAAAGGAGGGGTCATCCCCTGACAGATAGAAGACCTTGACATGGAACAGGGTAGCATAAGAAATATATGCAAAAGGAATCATGTATGGAAACAAGATATGGAAACCTCAGTCATTATGACTGAGTATAGAAACATACCAAAGCAAACAGGAATGGAGTATAAAAGAATAGGTGGGGTAAGAGTAATGGATGATGAGTGAAAGGAAATGTAAATGATGAATCTACTGAGCCAAGACCGATGCACTATATGACTTGTAAATGAATTGGTCACCTGTGTGTGGAATTAGACATTTAGCATTTGGGTGATATGACCAAGTGAACTGATGCTTGGTATAGGTTTGCTCTAGCTAATTAATAGCTAAAAGCCCGCACACACTGGTCTTTTTCTGTGGCAGGATTTAGCACAATCATTTGACACAACTAGATCAAGGTCTGTGACTTATGAGGCTACTGTTTGGCATGAAATGGAGGATATAAAAAATAGAATGTAGCATGATCTGTGATGAGGATGTGTTAAGTCCGCGTGTCAGGCGCTTAGCTAGTACTTCCGAAGGGGTTTTCCGGGCTAGTGCGAAGGTCCGTAACAGGGCCGAAGACCGAGACCGGGGTCGGACGGACTACGGACGGAGACGGAGGCGCCAGAGGTTTAGGGTAGGTCGCGGAAGAGATCAATCCGGTCACTGAGGTGTTCGAGGTCGAAGGGACTTGGCTTCAACTTATGTGTTGCGCCCTCCTCGATCGTCTGTCCCTAATTTTGGAAGGGAGGCGGAGTTTACCGGAAATGAATCGGAAACTGGGGGGGGAACTAATTCGATATTCGTACTAGCGAACAGTCTAGTCGACTGGGAGACTATATACATACGACTGTCTTTGTACTATCTTTTGCCGGTAATAAAACAAGGGAAAAGGAAGTACAAGGGTGTCAATATAAAAGAGAGAACAAGGGAGCGAGGTACACGATAATCCTGCGCGTCGGTTATCGATCGTGACGGAACCTTGATTTTCGGAGTCTTTGGAGGGTCGGATTCGGGCTACGGGGGGGGTCGGAATTGGGGGGGCCTCGGAATGTATTTCGGATATTTGGAAATCGGTTGTTCGGGCTCTGGTCGATCAGAAAGGTCCCGGAAACGGTGTGGGTGGTTGTGGGGGTTACTGTGGGTTTGTTTGGCTGCATGGTCTATAACAGGATGTGATGTGACAAAGACATGACCATGACTGTAAGATGTCACATATTGACTTGAGCTTGAGCTTGAACTTGAACTTGAACTTGGACTTGAATACTAGAGTCTAGACTTCCTAGTCTCAGTTGTGACTTGGACTTAGAGACTGGACTTAGGACTTTAACATGTGAACTTGTTATTACAAAGGTGAGCCAGAGGCCTTTATATACAAAAACCAAGCAATGATGCAAAAAAATGCAAGAGGTTGGCTATGTCAGTTGATTGACAAAGCATGAGAACAAAGTATACAAAAGAGGAAACTATAGAAAAACTCTGGAGAAATGGTACAGCATCTAGCTATATTTGCATCAGCTCATTGGACTGAGTTGAATCCAATCTGCATTAATTAAAGGTGTTATTGCATATCATTCTTTGATATCTTTAACAATATATTCTGAACCAATCTCTTTATCCTTTTATTTCTTATCATTGTGTCTCCCTGTATGAGAGCAGTAGCCTATACTGAGACCAGCTGACTCACTCTCATAGTTCTATAGCAAAGAGTGCATGGTTGTCTGCTATCCATAAAACTTCATCCTCTCAGCTCTCCCACTGGATCTGTAATCACAACCCCAAGGTTAACTGGCAAATGCAAGAAGTCACACTGAACAGGTGCCCCCTCTAATTGTTGGGTGCAAACTAGCATCTCACCCCTGAGAGACCAACCTCAATATACTGTATTATTATATCGATTTCGGTATCATTCAGTGCGCTTTTGAACTCTTTATTTTTCTCTATTTTATTTGTATTTTTACCCTCATTATTGAGGGAGTTATTCATGTTCTACTATATACGCTACTTACGGGTGCTTGTCCACGCACGACGTGACTAGCGTGGCCGGCTCCCTGGATTTGGAACCGGCAGCCTGGCTCAAACCTTCGATAGGGTCAAGGGCTGGCTGCAAGGTATATGCGGGTGAGACACAACCCGTGCAAAGCCTCCCTCCTCAGTTATTGACTATACTGAGGAGGTGAGTTGTATAATATTATGTACAAAGCCTCAGGGCTAATTTCTCTTTTATTTCTTTTGTAAGATAAATAAATTAGGTATATTTTGGAATATACATCTTAGTTATTGACTATACTGAGGAGATAAATAAATTAGCTGCCTAAAGAAATCTTCAATCCTACTATGTCACACCTGGCAAGCCAAACTGCAAAATGAATACTAATAAGAAATCACAATTCAAGCCCTCTGAGCTAGCCCCTTTCTATATATGATAGACAAGGCCATTCCCTTTAGATAAAATACCATATAATTCACCTCTTGCCTGTTGTTGGAAAATGAGTTGGGTTGCATTCAAAATTTATCCTATAAAAAAAAAAGAAGCCTTTCAGCTTCTTTGGGTCAGTCTCATTGAATGGGTCTGGTTTGAAAATCCTGGTGGCCTGACCATCCTGACAATGTTGTTAGGCCATTCTGCCAAGTTTGAGGATGACATTTAGAATATCATTATTGGCAGGACCCTGGGGGGCCCTGGCCTACAGAGCTTGCCTGGGTTGAAGGGGTGTAGCCCTGGGAGTATGTGAAGGGATAGGCATGGGTGGTACCAAAAGTGCTGCCTGTACCTGTTAACCAATGTGAGGCTGTCCCTCAGCCTCAGTACCCTCATGAAAGTATACTAAACTGAGTTCTTCTCTGCCAAATTAATTTCCTGATTGTCATTTCTGTGATCTTTGTACTTGATATCATCATTGACCTCCTCTTCAATGCACAAATGCCACCAAAAGAGGGAGGCAAGACATTGTAGTTTGATAGCCAGCAGGAGACTATAACCAAAGCAGATGCATAGTGCCATAAAACTTATTCTCAGCATGGGTTGGAGGGGGTATATAGAAGTGATCATGGAAGATAGGTCTGTCCAGAATATACTGTGAAGTACTGAAAGTGCTGAATGTGAGCACTAGTGTAATGGGGCCTAGAATATATTGCCATCATGATTTAGCCCATTCAAAAAGCTAAACAGATATGGCTAGCTTCAACATACTTGTGCATTGTACCCTAGTTCTGTGAGGTTTATTACCTTTACATAAAGAGGTACTGAGAATTAGATGAGGAGGCCCCTAGGAGCAGGGAGATAATATTTCCATCACCCATAAGTAATGCAGCTTGCAGTGCACTCCCATAGTATCTGCCTTGCATAAATGGATCTGCTCTTTTGTCCAGTATGCCAATGCCACCTGCAGTGCACTGCCATAGTATCCTCCCTGGATGTTGACATCTGCTCCTAGATTCAAAAGGAGCCAAACCATGTCCTCACCCCTGTTGATGATGCCAAGTAAGTCAGTCTTTTCTCATTGTTGCTCATCATCCTTACCTATTTTGTTAGTGTTCCCCTATCATAGCCCCTAGCCCCTTGGATTGAACCAAGGATGAACTGAATGTACTGAGTAGAGACCACACATACTAGTGAAGAATGACTTGTCTCTTGCAGGTGGGATTAGACAGTAAGAACATTCAGCTGGTATGACCAAGTGAACCAAAGCTCAGTATTATGTACTTAAAAACATGATCTGGCTCCAACTTAGCCTTAATGTGTGCCACTGATATCATAATTGCATTTATGAGTGGGCAATATGACCTGGGGAGCAAGCTGAGGATGATGGTGACTAGATCATCATCAGTAAGTGCAGCATTCATCCCAGAAAGTTGTTCCTGCATTCTCATGAGGGCCTCCAAGTGCATGCGGATGTTTGAGTCCTCCTCACACTTCATCTCATACATCCGGCACCACATGTCAATCTTGACAGTGAGTGATTTGGTCTCATACTTTGCACACACTGCTTCCCAGACCTCCTTTGCCATAGCTGTCGCCAGACGACAGCTGGTCGTCACCGTTTCCCATGTCAGTTGTAGACACTGGCTCCCGGCTTGCAGAGCAACATAAGTTGTGACGTGATGGGTCGTGAACGCGTCAAGAAAAAAAAAAGAATTGTCATGCGGTTTCCTCTTGATACCCTTACTAGAATCTGTATGCTTACCATTGGAAGACTATGCAGGTAAGTTATTGCTGCATGTAATCTGATTTATATAAAGTGAATTCGCATTCACCTCGGCAAAATATCTGCCGTTTTATAAGTCGTTTTCTTTGCACCCATAACAATCTCTAGTACCAAGTAGCAAGTAGTAGTTCCCCCAAGCTATGGAGGTTTTCCAATGGTACTTTCACATCTTTGCATGTGATGTAGGAGTTATGGGAGTATTTCCTAGCCAATTGATGTCTGAGTGCATTTGGCAGTTTAGGTACAATAACAATAGGGATGGTAGGCATAACCAGTAGCAGTTCAGAGCCAAAACTAACAGAGAAACAACCCAGAGTAACCTCTGTCCCTCCATTTGTGCACAAACTTGATGGGTGGAATCTTTAATTGAGTAGCAGGAGTCGAGGGTGTTAAAGACAACATAGACTGTACAAGACTGCAGACGTATTTTGATCTTGCGGCTAAATTACAGGTTACCTAGCTGCATTGTATTTGATAATGGCTCAATCTCAATACACTTCCGTCCTGGTCAATAATCATGGTATAGATCACAAGAATCAGAAATCATCAGGTATTTCACAGACAAAAGGGCTTATAGGTCGCAGTGGCAACTGCGTACTTGGGTCATTACTCACGTCGCTCCAGATCCATCTATAAATTTTCCCTCCCCCAGATTGATCTGATTCAGACAGGCGTGATGCCATACTAGTATTCGTCTCCTTGGTCGTTGACGCTCCCCACCGGAATGATAGTTTCTCTTGTCTCGAAACTTGAGCTCCACTGCTATTTGTCTCAATGGGATCGAAATAAGCACCACGGATGTTCAGAAGGACCCGCGTGCAGCAGATGCTGCTCACTACACGAAGTGGTCTATGATGCTTGTTAGTCATTGACCTTGGGAGTAATTTGAAGCTCACAGCTGGAGTAAGATTGCGTATTGTGCCTTCAAAGGAAAATGAGTGTTATCGCAACTTCTGTGAGACAAGTCATACCGGTGCAGCTATAGCGACAGCGACATTAGCCACGGAGAGCGCTAAAGTGCTAGGTTTCAGAAGTGCTCCGGAATGAGCTTGATAGACCAACTTAGCGTATAGACGTAATAAAATAATCCTGATGTGCAATAAATACCTACACGTGTTACAAGTGAAGTGTCTAATTGTTCTCACCATCTTCAAACATCGTCTTGACCATTGGATTACGCGTGGCACGGTATTGTTGCAACCCCCGAGAGAGCGTCAAGGCTGCGATTACTGCCAGACGTACGTATTTTGTCAGAGGACATTTCACACAAGGGAAAATAATGTACCGCACCGGCTTGATTCACCATGAAAACAATGAATTCGAAAACTGTCCCGCTATTTTTAGGTATTGACGGTGCGCAGACGATTCCGGCCCCTAGTGTATTGATGAAGGCTGGAACTTGCACCCCTTATCTTTCCCGTGAATAAAGGTAAACCCGATCGAAGGCTTCGTTGCTTACAGGTCAGCGAAGACAGAAATCTCTCCATAAGCACTGAGGATGAAACAAAGATGGACTATGGCATATTGATTTAATCACAGCAGATAAAAATTGTGTTCATGCTTACAACGGTGAACACAACAAGGAAGAGGAGTATAGATCGACGAGCTCCCCAAACAGCATATGTTCGCATAGCAAGAATTGCTAGTCGTAATTCAGTAAGTTGTACAATTTATTCAACAAACCCTTACTCTCTGAGATGCACAATCCTACAAGAAGGGCCCCTGTACTCGATAGTAGAGTTAGGTGCGAAAAAAAGGAGGGCATAAAAACAAGACCGACATGAGGTCGCCTTGGCGAGAGTAGGGCAGCTCTGGAACAATACGTCAGAGATAGTACAACGGGGTAACAAGAGTGACGACACATTTGGATCCTTGTTACCTAGTAAAGCTATATTCGAGTCAGGGCGTTATACATGAATATGATTTAAACCACTGACTGTACACAGCTAAACCTGAATCAATGACAGGACTGTATCTGTTCAAAAAGAACAGAACCTTCCCTATGGACCACCTGGAGCCCCATACATAGTATACCTTGAAAACAATGAGCATAGCTGGCAATTTTTTTAACCTAGGCACAAACCTCCCTGTCGAGGGTCAGGAAGTATTCATGCGTCTGACAGGCATCAATGGCTTTACACAGTAGTCGTTAAGTAAACACCTCACCCAAAGAGCTGTACAGGCCACTGAAAGGGTCTGTAGTGAGTGATGCACAATTTATAACAATCCCACTCACCAAAAGTGTACTGTATAAGTTATATTAGCACTGGCTGCGAGGGTTGGTGCGATAGTGCGTACTTAGTCTTACCTCAGTCGCTCGGAGACCGACGAGGGGTAAAATTAAGGCATTCAATATGCTGTGTATGATAGAGGACATTGCAGCTGAGTGGAGTCACAGTGAGAGGAGACTTATCACGCACTTGCACTCGTGGATAGATTTCTGACTTTTATCGCGGTGGCGTCTGATCGGTGATATACGGCCATAGAAGACTTGAGTATTGATATCACTACATCCCACGTATCTCACGCATCAATACGTAAGTGACCATTTAGGAAATAATGAGATTGGTGGCGGTGTACGGCCTCTGATCTTTGGAGAACGCTTGTATTTAGACGAACTGATGGACCTAAAGGCTAGGTTTGGTCCACTGTAATGCTGTGCAAGCTGTATAGAAAGAGTTCCAAGAAAAGAGTTGCAAGAATGACAGATCGAAAGTGCGTTCGACGCATGACATCGAGCCAAGGCCCATATGCTACTGATTCCATAGAAGGAGAACATATTCACAACCTTTGGTAGGTTCGTCGGCAGATGATACCTTATTTGGTACACCACGGTT
This sequence comes from Gomphus sp. MG54, assembly GCA_003314385.1. Lineage (NCBI taxonomy): Eukaryota > Fungi > Basidiomycota > Agaricomycetes > Gomphales > Gomphaceae > Gomphus > Gomphus sp. MG54. The sequence continues at coordinate 10,315 of QLPG01004277.1, forward strand.
CTGGCACAGGCTGAAATTAACCTTGCTGAACGGATAGATCCGCGACTGGAATTTAATCTTGGCAAAGATTTATTCAAGCTTTTTTCAAGGTACTTAGATGTTATTGAATAAGCCTTGATTCATGCCAACCTTAAAAAAACCTTGAACTGTAAGATTAATTTTAGCTGAACACCCAAGGTATTGTTAGTCTAATATCCAGGTTAAATTTTCCATTAGACAATGTTGTGTCAGATTTTTGTCAAGGTAGTATAATGAGTTTTTCTATCAGTAATTCTTGCAACTACCCAGCAGTTTTTCATCTTGAATTGAATGTTCAGATAATCCAAACCATCCTATTACCAAAGCATATTGAAATGTAATATAATATCATGACAAGCCAACAAAAGATCCAAAATATACTCATTACTGTCCTTCTTTTACTATTCCTCATCATCCATGCCATCATCTGATTGTGCAAAAACTGTGACCACTTCCCCCCATGTGTGTCGATCAGTCTCTGTCTGAGTTGCTGTGGGTGAGACATCATGCAGCAAATCAATATCTGTCTGACCATACAAATGCCAGCCATTGTTGAGAATTTTTGCAAAAATCATAGTTGCCATCCAATGAGTGCAAGAAAACATGACCAAGTAGATGAACTTACTTGGACATCTTTGCTGTATCACTAGGAAACTGTACAAACACTATCAAGTGCATTAGGCCAATATGAAGCTGATTTAAGCTTGGGGTTTCTGCTGGACATGAGTACCTCCCTCTAACCAGCAAATGGTTAGCATGTTTTCAGACATGTAAGTGAAGGCAATGCACCAAGACAGCTATTCGAGAACACATCTGGATGGTAACAGAAAGTTTAACAGGTTTATAGATAGCAATGACAGCTGTGCAAAGATCAACAATAGTCATTGCATGTAAACAAGGTGCCATAATCTTTGTGTCAGTTTTCTCTGTCTCACCCACTGCTGGCTTCCCCAGAGAAGTGAGTAGCTGTTAAGTACATTGATCAATGTGAAGTAGTGTAATTATAATACACATACCACTTCCTTGATCTGATTACGATGCTCTGTCAGTTTGGTTTGCACACAATTCTTGATTTCATCCATTTTAGCCTTTGAAGTTTCTGCATGAACTGTCCAACCTGAGTTTGGATTCCTCTCAAGCATGGTCTATTGCATAATGCTCAAGTAATGAGAAGATGAACAACTTAAATAAAAATTTACTGACCATAAATAAATTTGTTATCAGGCCTTTGGCAACATAAGCATGTAATGTTGAGCTGAGCACATCTAAAAGTATATCAGTCAATGTGGTGCTTTTCATGGTTGGCTTAGCAAATGCAAAATGTAGGCTAAAATGGACATACAATCAATAATTTTGGGATCACATACATAGCTTCAGCTGGCTATAGCATGTTCATATACTCTTGGATCTTGAATAATTTAGCTGCAAGATAGATGGTATGCTCCCCATCAGTAAGCTAGATGAATGTCAGACATTTGACACATCTGTGAAAAGTAGCAGCTCATACCTGTGCCAAACTTGCAAGTTCCTGATTTTTGGCTACCTTTAGTCTTACTCACCTCCCTATATTGGTTGTATACTGGGAAAGATCTTGTGAAGCAGAGCCTCATTTATGACTAGAGAGCCAAGGAGGTATAAATCCATTTGCCAAAGGTGAATTTGACCAGGTTGTTGAGCATGACTATGAAGTGGAAGAGGAAGAGCCACACACAAATGGGTCTATTTCAAGCTCAGGTGGGTCACTTGATGGTATATCACTACAGTCAAGGAGTGGCATTGCTGAAGTTGATGGAACTGAAAATCCAGCAATGAATGACAGTGGTGGCAAGTAGAAGAAAAATGTTTCAACATTGTTGTGTCGTGTGATCAGAGCTGAGCCTAAAAACTGAGTTGTGTGAATTGGACCCAGTCATACCTCATATATGGAAAAGGCAGGAAACTGATGGTGAGTCTGATAATATTTAAGATAAAAGTAAATAAATAATCTCCATATTTGGTATTAGATTTGTTTGAGGATCCCAGGAATAGTCGCATTAAATGTTTTCCTTGCTCAGGTTTGTTACAATGTCTAGTGATCATCCAAGGTAACAGTAAACGGGTGTATCTTACCAGAAAACAGCATAAAGATGCCATCGAAGCTCTGATAAAAAGTGCTCAAGACCCATCTGAGAGTCAGGTAGCCATAATTTGACTGGCCAAGCTGATACACACCATGACATACCTGCACACCTATCATTGGCAACTTGATTCAATGACTCAGACAGTGAGCCAGAAGACTTGCCAGATTCTGGCAACTATTTTGATGATATCATGGTTGACAATGATAAAAATACATATTTTGACTTCAATGGCAAGCAGATTATCTTTTCAGCTGGAGATGAGCCAATTGATTGTATTCAAGATCGGCTACAGCAACAGATGGATGATTTACAAGGTTATATTCATACAATCCTTGATGCAGCATCCTACTCTGCAATTGGCATAGATGATGCAGGTATGGGAGATCTAACTGTTGCAGACATTGTGGCACAATTATACAAAGTTGGGTAAGACTTCACTAGATTTTAATTGGGCAGTTGCGGTATTTATTATTGCCCATATCTCATTTGGTTTCAGGTTTGGAGGATGAGAATGATATTGATGAGGCAAACAAACCATTGATGGATGAGGATACTGATGAAGAATGGTACCCACATGGATCAAAAGTGGTGGGTGATATTAATTAGAATTTGAATATACTAATATCAAGCTGTTGGTAGATGTTTATGCTTGATTTGCTTGATAATCTGCCTCCCTTGCAACTGTCTAATGATCACATGAAAGCTTTCATCTGGGTGCTCAATGAGTGTGATGCAAAACATATACCCATATTTTCAGCACTTTGGAAAAAGCAGGCTGAGTGTCAGGAACCGTACGCCAGCATGCCCAACTATTCATTTCAGCCCACTCAGCCTAACTACGCTGTCGCTCACTTATCCAACCATACTCCCTCAGCCCACAGACTATATGCACCTCGTGTATCCATCTTGGTATCACATGCTTCTGTCAATTCACTCCACTCATTTAAGTCACACTCTATATGCTCGCTATTCCATTCTGTCTTCATTTACATTTAATATCCTTTCATTTATGTTTTGCTCTGTTTTCATTTATTCACAATTCTGCTCAGTCTCTTATATCCGATCTGCTATTACATTCTTTAGGGTAACTCCATGGGAATTGGAGTGACATGTCACTCCCCAATGTCACAGAGGAGATCATTATTTGGGGCATAGTATTTCTGTTCTCATTTTTCACAATCCTTGGCTTTCTCATTCTATTATAGGAATCTATTCAACTCCTATTAGATTTGAAAGTAGTATAAAGATCTTGTACTTCAGTAGTTCAGTCTTCAGTCAGATAATCAACCTTGATTCTCTACTAGTTAATTCTCTGTCTCACTTTTACAAAATTGGGGACCGTGCGATCTAGTGGGCACAATGCATAACATTGAAGCCAAACCCCATTCTGAACCTCACCATTGTTTCACCTTTGGGAGATTAATAATATAACAATTATGTTATTCCTTTGCATCATAACACTGAGTTAACAAAAGATATCAATGTCAAGACTGATCGTCACACATTATGTCTTGGAAATGAGTTTTTTTTTTTTTTTCAAATAGTCCAGCAAATCTGTTCAAGCTTATAAGTCTATTGCTGTATAAAACAATATTTATTTTGAGTTTTCTTAAGCAGGACTTTGCAAACTCTCTGGTCCAAAATTTCCTTGAAGTCTATCCTGACCTTTCAAGAAAACAATGTGTCTGAATTCTGGCAGGCTGGTAAGTGGATTGATGACTCAGACATGGATGATCTTTCACCAATGTGGGCAAACTGGGAAGCTGCTTCTCATCACCAATTTTACATCAAAGAACTTGCCTAGCTGAAGGATGGACAGTTTGTCATTCTAATGAGGTATGGGAAAATAGGTGGGGTTGAAATGGCTGAATGTTATGGCATGCATTACTGTGATGTGATATGTGTGAAATCCTCATTTGTTTAAATTCAGTTCTTTATTGTATTTTACTGCAGTCTGGGCTATTTATGATTGATGACAATCATATTATCTGTATCAAGGTGCCCAATCTATTGAAAAACCTGCTAGGATTGGTACAAGAAGGATCCAAAACCAATTATGCTTGTGATTAAATCTAAGAAGTTCTTTTCATTTTGGTTGTTATTGATATTATTGCTGTTCAGATTCATCCCCTGCATGGGCAACAAGTGAGCCACATTGAGTCCATAAAATTGCAAAAGGCTGCCCTGCATTCACAATTTGACTTATGTCTTGGAGCGATGATGGTTCAGGTAGTTGCAGCAAGCAATATAACCCTCACACAAATGTATATCTAGCTAATGTAAGTTTGCCACATCAATAACTGCAGCAAGAATACTTTATTCATTGTTCGCTTTGCAAACAGCTCTGGTACATTTGCAATCATTCAAGCATGAATCTCATATTTCAGGATTACTGAGGTGTGCTTGTTTCATTTCTGAAGCCTTTGCGAGCACTTTGTTTATCCAAAATTGTGCAATCTTGTCTTTGATGCTGGTCTCAGTTTGAATAACTTTAACTAAATCATATGCGCCAGAGCATGCAACATAGCTGAGACTCAATGGCTTAAACAGTTTCCTGGACCTCACACAGCACAGCAGGCTAGAATAGCATCATGAGGGTTGAAAAAAAAAGAAACAAACCAGAAATAAGGCTTCATAACTGGCATCACTCTCCTTTTGCTCATCAGTTCCACTGGCTTCACAGTAATGATAGAATAGATTCCCTTTCAGACTGATATGGGAACAAGTCTCTGATTGCTGAGGATTGTCAGTTGGGAGAACATGAGCAATAATGTAAAATATGATTTCATCCATGAGAGAACAATCAAAAGCAGTGTGTGAATGATCAGGTCCTCTGATAATAATCAAAACTCAATTCGATTCACTAAAGATAACTTCTGACCACACTCACATGTCTTTGGCCATGACATGAAGTTGCTCAGAAGATGAGGCATGTGGTGATGTTGAACTGAAGCTACATCTGCCCTTTCCAGTCCAAATTCCCAGACCATCTGCCTGACCTCTGACTCACTGCCTGACCACCACTTGGACACCCTCATTAACTTGAGATTGACACACTGCTTCATCAACTCTATGTTAGTATCAAAACACAACCTCTGACTTCATGACATCACAGCAATTCCATTGTGACTTTTTAATAGTTCCTCTGACTTTATAATACATAAAACCAAACTTCCAATCTGCTTCCTGCAAGGGAAGAAACACTCTGTAATTTTTTTGTAACTGTAATGGCAATCTACTCTCGCATCTGCTGGGAGGCCAACAGCAGGAGACCATGTGGAAGTGTTGTCCACAGTGATCTGGAATAGAACAATAAGATATAAATGAAAATAAAACAATGAGATATGACTGATAATAAATGGGTAGGAGCATAAGGGAAAATATAACAATAGAGGGTGGCCAAATATAAAACAATAGGGCTGCAACTGAATGGTAATAAATAGTGAGTGTCCCAAGGGTAAACAGGCAAAGGGAAGGATGGGAAATAAAAGAATATTCAAGAATAGAAGGGATGGGGTAGGAAAAGTGAACCAAATGATAAACCAGATGTACTGAGCTGAGACCACATACTAGTGGGGGATAATATAGGTAAGGGTCAGTCAGTCAGTACTGCCAAGTGAACCAGGACTTGGGATTGTGGACTTGACACCATCCACCTCTGCAGAAATCTGAATCCCTGACTTCTTGTCAACTATGGAAAGCCCAGTCCCTTGATGGAATCCTTTGGAAATGTGTTTAGATTAAGTGCCTGACACATGGATTTAACACAAACACAACCTACTCATTAACCAAACTGTTCAAGTAAAAACATGAATACAATGATGATTTTCCATGGACCAGATATTGAAATCACAAAAGACATTCCCTTCACCACCTAGAATTAAAGGGGGTTGGGGAGGCTCTTGGGGGTACTGTGCATCTTATCTAGGATCAAGTGCTCAAACATGGAGGAGAATGTGAGGAGTCAAAATGTCTAGTCCAAAGAAGTTATCAACAAAATGCATGGTAGAGGGAGTGTAGCAGCTGACATCAGAATGCTTAGAGCAAAATATACCAGTGTAGTTATTAGCCAGTTGAGAATACATAGTGTAGGGTGCATATATGCATCTCACCCCTGAGAGGCCAATGTCAATATATTTTCTTTTTCTATGGATTCCAGTTGCATCTTGTATACATGTCAGGAGCTGGATACTGACGGACTTCGGTACTGCCGAAGGGTGTTGTCGAAAGGTCGGACGGACTATGGCCAAGTCCTGCAGGCCAAGAGTAGTCGCGTTGGCTTCAACGTACTCGTGCGTTGCGCCCTACTTGCCGTGCGTGCCACTGTATTTGCGACGGACAGATACTCAGGGGGATGCTGAAGATGCCGGCCCGAGTCGAGGACTTAACAGGAGAGAAGAAGGTAGAAGGGCCTAAGCCTAGTCGATACCCAGAATGAGGAAGTATGTACATGCATGTCCTACTTATATAGGTTAAGAAGTGACATGTGGAATAAGGAATGTGGGACAACAAGGTATGCAGAGCAATGTGGTTATTGTCCACAATGAGTAAAATTAGAATAAGAGATGTAAGGTGGAAATAGAACAATGAAGGACAGAATAATAGGACGTGCCCTAGCACAATAGGAAATGCCTGATTGTAAAACAAGGCCATGACCGAAGATAACACAAGGGCAGGAAGTGCCGAGGTGAGGCGGACCGAGGAGTGAGGAGTGGGCATAGGAATGAGGGATGTGACCGATATGCGCGTCTGGCTGAGAACGACTCATTGAATGGTTCGTGCTTGGTTATTAATGGAGTATTTTAGTCGGTACCGCCAAGTCATCGGGTCCTCAGTACGTGTACTTGACAATACAATTCAATTCAGAAATTTTTGAAATTTATTCTGTATTTTTATCCTCAAAACTAAGGAAGTTATTTCGTATTTTTGTTATGTGTGCTTACGCATGCACCACACGAAACATGTGGCCAGCTCCCTGGGAAGGGACTGGTAGTTTGGCTCCATATCAAAGAAGTGGTATAGGGGTTAGTTCAGGCATATATGTAGGTGAAACCACACCCATGTACACCTTCCTCCTCAGTGGTTGATAACACTGAGGAGTAAAATCCTTTAGATTGCCTAAGAAACTCTCTAAATTACTGTATAAGTTGCTCATAGTCCTATCACATAGTATAGTCAATGAGAGTACACCTGAAATTCATGGCAAAAGAGCAAACTTAGACACCCTACAGAGTGTTGTCATAGGGTTGGTTCTGTCTACCTTTGGAGTAATACAGGGAAACTTGCCAACACCACTTAGTACATAGCAATATGGGTTTGTGACAAACTTGATGGGTATCAGTTATACTGGAACTAGATGGGTGCCAGTTATGAAAGTGACTAAGGTTAGAGAGTCCAAATCCTGATGCTTTGAATCCAACAGTGCTAAGGCAACCTATATATATTTGTATCTGACTAGCACTGCCTTGGACTGGTTTGAACCAGCCCTCACCTCTGTGCCAAGAGTTCATATCAGAACTCTCAAGACCAACTTTGGCCTCTACAACCTAGAAGGGGAGGCCAAAGCTGACCTCGAAAACCTCCAAATCTATAACAACCAGTGTATCACAAAATATATGGTTGAGTTTAATTGACTTATCATCCACATCCAATGGGGCAACTCTGTACTCTGCCCCCAGTTCTACAGTGGTCTCCTAAGCAGGATCAAGGCTGAGATTGCCTGAGTAGGAAAGCCATACTCTCTACTCCAACTTTGACTCCTGTCTTAATCCATCGACACCCAATACTAGAATCATTGATCTGAAGTAGCTAGGGAGTCTACCTCTGCTAGAACCCCTAACCACCCCAGTCATAAGAGCAAGTCCCCTGCTAATCCAAATCCCACCAGTAACTCTGGCAATAAAATGGCCAACATAGGCCAACCCTTGAACCTATCCAGAGGTAACAAAAACACCCCAGACCTATCATCCAAACTTGGTAAGGATAGAAAACTTATGCCCCAGGAATGGCAATGCGATTTTAAACAAAACCTCTGTTTCTTCTGTAACAGGACAGGCAACACAGCCAAAGAATGCCCAAAGTCCTCTTCCTCAGCCACCAAAGGGTGTGTGGCCTCAACAACAGAAGAAAATAGGGCAACCTCTGAACAACTGATGCTTTGGGAAGCAGCCCTCCAACTCTGGCACCAGCTGAGGGCTGCATTGAACCTGATGGTGCACTAATGGAGCTGAGACTCAGGAGATCACAGCGGCGATCCAATATGAGATTTTTAACTAGCTCGTGCAACAGCCACCACATAGCTATAACAATCTGAGTGCCAAATCACCTATGTTTCAATTTATAAAACATTTTATTTTCATTGCTAACTCAACCAATTCCAAAGATAGCAAGGTCATCATGCTGTTGAGCTAAGACCTTGGCTGGCTGTGTCAGCCTATTGACTGGGTGGTTAGTGCTTGGCTTAGGGAGAATGATAGGTCATCCCCTGACAGTTCTTAGTTCTTTCTCTTTAGGACCTCTCTACCAGGTAAGCAGCTCCTTGTATCTAGATACATTGACCTGTGTTATAGCCCATACCTTCAACAAACCCACACTAACCCCCACAACCACCCGCTC
>QLPG01004289.1:0-12769 GCA_003314385.1 Gomphus sp. MG54
AGATTCCCAACGAAGTTACCCTAAGGATGTAATAGCAGATTTGGATATAAAGGAGTGAATGGAATTGCGAACAGATGAAAAGGAAATGAAACGTAATTGAAAGATATTAAACATAAATGAGTTCGGAATGGAAAAGCGAGCATGTGGAATGTGACATAAATGAGTGGAGTGATTTGACAGGAGCACATGACGCCAAGACAGATGCACGAGGTGCATATAGTCCGTGGGCTAAGGGCGTAATGTTGAATAGCAAGCGAGGGCGGAGTTGGGCTGAGTGGGCTGAAATGAATAATCGGCTTGCCGGCGTACGGTTCCTGACACCTGTACCATTAGGGTCCATGACTACTACAGTGTGTGGTGTCCCTGTCGGAGCCTCTCTCCTTCTGATTTTCCATAGCAAGCCATTTTTTGAAGTGGTCATAGTCTGGGGCTGTTCCTTGTTGGAATTCGGAGCGGGACGTGACTTCTGGTAAGTTGGGGGTGGAAGCGAGTGGCTTGAAGGTACTCGAGCATATTTCCATGTATCTGGTTCATCTGGATAAGTACCTAGAGGACATGTGCCAACTCTTGGACCTCTTTGCATGGTATCGTCATCATTTGATGACCACCGGGATTTGTTTGGAGGATGTGAGGTTGTTCAGGAGCCTCACTGATGCATTAATGACATTCCTGACAGCAGATTGGGGGCTTGATGCTTCTTTTCTGGATGATATAGATCGGTTGCTTGTTTGCTTGGGTTGCAGGTCAGGCAGTTCTGATGGGTGTTTGGGTTCAGCGCAGGTTGGGAAGGGTTTGAATGGTCGGGATAAGGGTGTTGATTAGATTTCCTGTATGATTGGTGTCATGAATTTATGGTTTTAGGCGGTGTTTGGGTCTGGTTGAGATAAGGATTCCTAAACCAATAGTGTTGTTTTCCAGATGTTCCCCTTTCTTAGGGTAGATGTCCCATAGTTGCCTAATTTCCATGGTTGGGGCCATAGTGGTCATGGTGGTCTTGGTCGTGGCATTTGTTTTTACTGGATTGTTGCTTGGACGGTGGTAGTGTCATCGGGATTTGGGGGATGCCCTGCAATTTGAGTCTCAGTTGAATTGTGTTGATTAGTTTAGTTCATATTAATATCCTAACAAGAAGGGTTCTAGTTCTAAGAGAATCTACACATGGTACTGTTTGTCTAAGGGATGGTATGGGATTCCACGGTGTTCAGGGTTCTTCCTGAGTGGAGTTTTTCGGAGGGTCGGATTGAGCGCTGAGTGAAAACCGCTGGCTCTATGATGCCAAGAATCAGTTAGGATAATCTAAATGAGTAGTACTCAATGCCCTGTCGATCGACAGATCGTAGTGGGTGAGCATATTGGTCCTTGCAACTATGATTCTGATGGGGTTCAGAGGGTCGGATTTGGAGGGTTAGAGTTTGGAGGGTTGGAGTCAGAGTGTTTCTACAGAAATGGGTCAAAATCTTTTTGACAATTGGTCACGGGGGGTCATATTCCTGAAAAGGTCGGATGCATTGTTTTGGTTTACATTCTTTGGCACAGTTGGTGTTCAACATGAACAACTGGTGCCGGAGTTGGGAGCCTAGCTTCTTATTCCTCAGTTTCTGAAGCATCCGACATCTCAGACTCTTCTTCAACCTCTTCTGTCACAGAGGCTGCTTGTCCTTTAGTGACTGTGGTGGTGGATCTTGGGCATTCCTTGGCTGAGTGGCCCAATCTGCTGCAGAAGAGGCAGAGGTTTTGTTCGAAGTGGTGTTGCCGTTCTTGTGGTGTAAGTTTTCCATCTTTTCCAATTTTGGACGAAAGATCCATGGTAGTCCTGCTGCCACTGGATGGGGTCGCAGGTTGGCCTACATTGGCCGTCTTATTGCCCATGTTAGGGGGCAAATATGTGGTCACAGGGGTCCTCCCTCTGTCATAGGGGTGGTTGAAGTTCTAGGTGGAGGGGGGCTCTCTGGCAATTTCCGATCGTCGCTCCCAGTAGCGGGCATCGATGGATTGGGAAAGGAGGTGGAGTTGGAGCAGGGAGTGGGGCTTTCCTACTCTAGAGATCTCATCCTTGATCCTGCCGGGGAGTCCGTTGTAGAACTGGCGACAAAGTGCAGTATCACCCCAGTAGATGCGGGTGGCTAGTCAATTGAATTCAACTACATATTTCATGATGCACTGGTTATCGCACATGCGGAGATTCTTGAGGTCTGCTTTGGCCTCTCCCTCTGGGTCATGGGGGCCGAAGTTGGTTTTGAGTTCATTCACAAACTCCTCATAGTCATGGAGCTAGTCTGGCTCGTCAGGGGCAGAGAGGGCTGGTTCAAACCAGTGCAGGGTGGTACCGGTCAGGTACAACAGTATGTAGGTTACCTTGGCGCTGTCGGTGTCGAAAGCATCAGGGTGGTCACAGAAGTTCAAACTACATTGCACTAAGAAGGCTTGTAGTTTCCTTAAATCGGATCCGTCGAAGGTATCCAGATCCCAGACCTTGGCCGTGCAGGGGGCTGATCATCTGGGGCTGGCTAAGTTGCTTGCCAGCATATCAAGGGCCTGAGTGAGATCATGCACAACATTGGGTCCTAAGGTGGGGGCCCTCCTAGGTGTGCAGGGGGCAGTGGTGCTGTGGCGGGTGGTGCGACATAGGGTTGGGAAATAGGGGGTGGTGCAGCGAGCGGAGGTATGACAGGTGGTGTAATGAATGGTGGTGCTACGGGCAGTGGTGCCATGGGTGGAGGTGTGAAGGGTGGTGGTATGTAGGGGGAAGATGTGAATGGGGGGGGTGCCAATGAGTCTGATGGTGCTGCTGTGGATGGTCCTGAACTGGATTACATCTCTGAGGGCAACAATTGTTGAGTCACTGGGGGGTGGTTCACGAGGAATGGGTTGGTCAAATTCAAATGCAGGTGTTGGTCTGCATCCGAGAATCCAGAGTCAGATGAAGGCTCCAGGGGGTGTGCTGGGGTCTGAGGCATCTGGAAACTTGGTCTGGGGGTGGACAGTTCTCGGGGGATAGATGCACGGCAGGCAGATGCCTGGGTGATTGTCTGCATGGCTTGCGAATGTGTGATAGGTCTCATGCTTAATGACGATCAGGAGTATGAGTATGAATATACTGTTAAGTCTGCATGTCAGCGCTTAGCTAGAGGCTTCCGGAAGGATTTCCAGAGGGTTCCAAATGGTTTCCAAAGGGGGGTTTGTACTCCGGGGACAGAGGGACTAAGGGTCATGGATTCAGGATTGCAATTGGAATAGGGACAGAAAGACAGGAAGCACTGGGGGTCTTGGAACTGTTCATGGTATAGGGTAGTTCGAGGTTACAGGGACTTGGCTTCAACTTATGTGTTGCACCCTCCTTGATTGTCTGTCTCTAATTTTGGAAAGTCAGAAAGTTTACCGGAACTGAATCGGAAACTATGATGCAGAATTAAGTCGATATTTGTACTGGCAAATAGTCCAGTCGACTGGTGACTTATATACATGTATCTAGTCTTTGTACTATCTTTGCTGAATAAAGACAAGGGGGGAAAGGGAGTACAAGGGGCAATACAGAGTGAAAAACAAGGGAGTGAGGTATGCGATGATCCTGCACGTCATTTATTAAAGGAGCGGAACCTTGGCTTTGGAATCTTTGGAGGTTCGGAAATGCAGAACCTTAGATCGATACATCGGGATTCAGAAAGCAGTTATTCAGGCTTTGAGTGGTCAGAAAGGTCCCGGAAACGGTGTGGGTGGTTGTGGGGTTTTGTCAAGTCCATGATACCATGCTCTGATTTACTCGGCAGTACCAACCAACCAACCCTTACCCATATCATCCCTCACCAGTGTGTGGCCTCGGCTCAGTACATTCGGTTCATCATTTGGTTCATTATCCTTATCCTACCCTCTTATTCTTTATTATTCTTTTATTCCCTGTCCTTCCCCTTGCCCATTTACCCTTGGGACACTCACTATTCATTGTCACTTGGCAGTGGCCCTATTGTTTTATATTCAGCCACTTTCTATTGTTCTATTTTCACTCATTCTTTTGTTCTTGGTCATATTTCATTGTTCTATTATTATCCACATTCCTTATTCTATTCTTGATCATTGTGGACAATACCTCCACATGATTCTTCACACCTTATTGTTCTCCATTCCTTGTGCCACTCTTTTCCACATCTCACTTATTAACCTATATAAGTAGCCAATGTATGTAGATGGTTCTTTGTTCTGGAAATCAACTAGGTTTACACCTTCTTGTCCTCCCTTCTCCTGTCTAAAGTCCTTTACTCGGGCCAACACTCTTGGCACTCTCCTGGGTATCTCTTCTGTCCCAAATCAGTGGCATGCATGGAAAGTAGGGCACAATGCATGAGCATGTTGAAGCCAAGCCACTATGACCAGCCTGCAGGACTTGGCCACTCCTGTCTGACACCTCAGCATTCCCAAAGCCTGACAGGTTTAATGTGAGTTTATTGGTGGCATGGGCCATAACAGTCACCATGTTTCCAATCTATTCCTGTCTGCCCTGTTTGTATGGCCCAACTAAGTGGGAAAATTCTCCTCCATGCTTCTTATGACCTTCTTGACCCCTGTTTCAATGTCATGCCCCATTTCTCTACTGGTAAGTGTGCATCACCTGCATATATGCACCCTGAATGCATCTTCTTCCACTTCCCAATGTGTGAGTGGTACACCTCTCTATATTCCTATGTATTCTCTAACTCATTTCTTCCCCATAGGCCCTACTCTGAGTGTGTCTGATGTCCTCTTGACTCTTGTATCCTCCCCCTTCCTATGGGCACCTAGCATATAGGCCACTGTTCCTTGATCCACTGCTTCTGCACATGCGTGCAATACATTTGTATATACTTTTCTGCTTGTCCTATTACTACTTTTGTTTATTCTAACACTTCCTTATGTCCAATCATGTTCCCTGACTCTCTTGTCCTCCATGTATGTACTCCCTTATCCTCCATATATATACTCCCTTATCCTCCATGTATGCACTCCCTTATCCTCCATGTATGCACTCCCTTATCCTCCATGTATGCACTCCCTTATCCTCCATGTATACACTCCCTTGTCCTCCAAGTATGCACCCCCTTATCCTCCATGTATGTACTCCCTTATCCTCCATGTATGCACTCCCTTATCCTGTATGTATGCACTCCCCTATCCTCCATATATGCACTCCCTTATCCTCCATGTATGCACTCTCTTATCCTCCATGTATGCACTCCCTTATCCTCCATGTATGCACTCCCTTATCCTCCATATATGCACTCCCTTATCCTCCATGTATGCACTCCCTTATCCTCCATGTATGCACTCCCTTATCCTCCATGTATGCACTCCCTTATCCTCCATGTATGCACTCCCTTATCCTCCATGTATGCACTCCCTTATCCTCCATATATGCACTCTCTTATCCTCCATGTATGCACTCCCTTATCCTCCATGTATGCACCTCCCTGCTCCCCTGTCCTCTCTATCTCTCCTCTCAACAAATATATGAGCATTGATCAGGCTATGGAAATGAGGTTGTAGCTTTGATGCAAGGCATCAAGACAGATTGTCACTGTTTTAGCAGCCTTGGTCTTAGGGAGAGTGATTCCATATATCAGTGTACTAAGTTGTTCAAGTATGGTAGCTAATGACACTACAGTAGGTTGTCCTGGGAGTTTGACAGGCAGTGGTAGTGGTGGTTGGACTATGGGAGCCATCCTCATTCTCTCATCATTGTATAAACACTTAGGTTTTCCCTTGCTAGCATTGCATGACATTCCATAAGTGCTACTAGGGTTGCCCTTACAGGAGTAGTAACAGGTGTTAACTAAGCCTGGGCCAAAGCCTTCAGTATATTGCAGCCATCTGATAAGGTGTTCTAAAATGTAATACTGCCCAATACCCATCAATCAACCAATTGTAGTGGGTGAACCAGTTATGGCTGAGTACTACTGAAACAGATGAATCTAATAATATGATATAAAATTCTACAGAGTGTGTATGTTCAGAGGGGAATCAGATAGGTAATTCTACTGATTCAGTGAGTATAAAGTTTGTATTACCATCAAAAAGTTTAAGAGATAGAGACAGAACAGAACATGTGGGAAAATTATTTTAGTTTACATAATGTTGTGAATGCTTTGGTTGTATAGGCACCTTCATATAACTACAAGGCTTGTCTTAGCAACCACATCCTCCATCTGTGTTAGTGTCCATGTCCATGTCTGTGTCTGTCATAATTTCTCCACTCCTCACTCTATTACTTGTTATTGGACTCCGCTACTCCGCCAGACTACATGTACAGTTCTTAGGTAATTAGTTAAAACTCAGTCTTGAGCTGGTCAATACACCGACAAGTATCATTGCTCATTTCCCTCTTCTGTTCCCAAGTATTGAAGCTCTTGTTATTGCTGACAGTGTCTTAGTTTCTCTCTCTCTTTCTTCCATCACTCCTTTACTCCACTGCACTCAACAAATTATGTCTACTTAAGATAGTATACCCTAACAGATCCAGACACTTCTAAAAATTGCCCTTATAGTGATATTCCCAAAGTAACAAGAATTATATGTACAAGGAATATACTGATAGACAGTACTTCGGCTGGAGAGAGATGTCATACTAGATATTAATGAGTTCTGCTATTGATAACACATTAGAATCAAAGTGGATCCACTATGGAAATAAACATACGCCGGTCTTCCACCCTCAAACTTTGCCTTAATTGATCGTTCTTCTTTTCGTGTTTTGGACTTTGGATGATAGTTTGAAAAGTGCGTGCTGATATAATTCTGACTATTGCCGGAACAGTACTTGCATACACACCGATCGGTATACTCCTCAGGAAGGGGGTCGCCAAAGAGTTCCACATCAAGTGAAGCAGGGCCTGGTGATGGATTGGGTTTGGGGCAGCCAAGTAGAATCCACTTGGCATGGAAGAAAAATTCGGCGGGAGAACGGAACATAGTGACTGTAGTAGATCCCCTACAGCAACTTTTAGCAACGCGGCAGGTAGCATAACCCTAAGCTCTATATACCACAAATAACTGTCTTGTCTTGGACTGTCCTTATCACCCTTCAAATGAACGAAGAGACTGTAACCCTGTGGCAATGAAGAGAGACGATACTTCCGTCGCCCTGTGAAATGTTTCGGTAGGAGGGAGTGGCGCAATTAACAAGCTGTTACACAACTTACTAGGAAGATGAAGAACTGAGCCTGCCAAAAAGGTACCGATTTTTGTCTGCCATTACAGTAAATTAGAAGGGTGCGACTAATCAACCTGTAATAATTACCTTCCACAGCTTAAGTATTACATCGTCTCCCGTGCATTCACGCATATAGTCGATGGTGCCATCTTCAAGTTGAACGCGAGTCAGCTGGGCAGGAGTGGGACGGAAGGATGGATCGCCATCAGTGCAAAACAAAGCTGAGTTGGCTGAGCAGAAATCACTGTAAACAAAACATGTTAATTGACTCACTGATGACATTATCTTTAATAGAGTAAAATGGACGGTTGGGGGGTAGCATTTATCTCTGACACAATAGTGGAAACTCTGGGAGTAGAGAGAAGGTGGCGAGGATGAGTAGTGCGCTAGAAACCGGTATTTATATCGACATTAATGTCACTTCGGAGTTTGAATTACACCCGTGCCTAACTTCGGACGATCTGAGTTCAATCTTTTCGTCCGCATGAACTGAAGCAAATTTAGTGTGTTCCTTATGTACTATGGTGTAAGGTTTCTTATATGTTAGATCGTAATAGGTCAGTGATCTCAAAAGCTAGCTTAACTTGTGACAGGGAGAGATGATGCGACGGACTTCCAATTGTCACCACATGTGACAATGAGATGGCATGATGTACATATCCCCTTTCCAGTCACAATGCTTGTTCCAACTCCAACATTACTGCATCTCTAGTAAGGTTGTATTATGTATGAAGAAGTATGCATATAATACAGGATGAAATTTGTGTTTCATGTATCTACAAGGGCTAAAATGGTAATAAAAAAGCAGCGGGGCAGAATGGCGCATATAAGGCAGCCAGACCGGCTCTTAGTCGAGCGGAACAAGGATCGGTGTTCGTTGACGTCGGGAAGACTAAGATGGCCATTCTAAAGCGCAAGCGACTGGCTATCGACGAACCCGGCCGTGCGTGCTGCTGTCGAGCGTCGCGCGCCGGGACTGGGATGCTGGCGGGAGATCGGTTCTACGCCGCTGCCCCGTGGCGAGTAACGTGATGTTAGAGGCCCATTGTTCGCAGGCGTCGGTGTACATAGAAAAGGTGGTGACGGCGGTGTCCTTGCTCACGCTGCGAAGGGTGCTTGAGCTCTGGATGTGGATGCTGTTAGAGGCAGAGGCGTGTGGGAAAGCGGTATAGCATAGTGGCGCGGTAGCGCCGGCAGTGCACATCGCGTCACGTGACTGGAAGGTAGGGAAGGCCAGCTATCTAAGGATGTTACGCATTGTCTCACATCGTTCATCGCGCTTTCTTTTTGGTTCCAGAGGGTTTATACGTGTCGGACATTCCCCTTTGTCTTCTTTACGTTTTCCTTTTCGTGCGATGTCGGCCCACCTCGGAGAGAGCTCAGTTCGGCCCCAACCTGACAAGGTTCTCCAAGAGATAGCGGACTATGTTCACAATTACGAGATCACTTCGGATGTTGCATATGAGACGGCAAGATTGTGTTTGATTGACACAATTGGTTGTGGTCTTGAAGCATTACGGTTTCCCGAATGCACAAGTCTATTGGGACCTATTGTTGCAGGAACAGTTGTTCCCAATGGTACTTGTTATATTTATTTTTGGGAATCCTCGCTTACGTACCCCAGGAACAAGAGTTCCAGGTACAAATTATCAGTTGGATCCCGTGCGTGGTGCATTCGACATTGGAACCATTATTCGTTGGCTGGATTTCAACGATTGCTTTTTAGCTGCTGAATGTATGTCTGCCTGTATTCCACCATTCTTTGCAATCTTGAATTGATGGATTACTCGTAGGGGGTCATCCATCCGACAACTTGGGGGCAATCCTTGCAGTCGCAGACCATTTATCTCGCCAAGGACAGAATTTCACTGTGAAAGACATCCTTGAGGGTATGATCAAAGCACACGAAATCCAAGGAGGCCTTGCTCTGCTAAACTCTTTCAACCGCGTCGGTCTTGATCACGTCGTGCTTGTCAAGGTCGCCAGTACTGCAGTTGTGAGCAAGATGCTGTGAGATAGATTTTTCCATCGTGAAAGTATCATATTTCACTCAAACTGATTTGATTACAGTGGTCTTTCACGTGATCAGACTATTGATGCAGTTTCTCAAGCATGGGTCGACGGTCAGTCATTACGTACCTACCGCCATGCTCCCAACACTGGGTCTCGTAAATCTTGGGCTGCCGGTGACGCCTGCTCACGAGCTGTCAATCTTGCCCTCTTGGTAAAGAAAGGCCAGATGGGTCTCCCATCGGTGTTGACGGCAAAAACCTGGGGATTCTACGATGTCCTTTTCAAGGTATATGCCAATAACGGTTTTGAATTATAACAGCCTGGAACATCTTTGAGTTTAGGGCAAACCTTTTGAGTTCCAACGACCATTTGGGTCGTATGTGATGGAGAACGTCTTGTTCAAGATTTCATATCCTGCGGAATTTCACGCGCAGACAGCTGTGGAAGCCGCTCACACTCTCCACTATACGCTGAAGCAACTTGGAAAGACCGCCAGCGACATCAAAAGCGTAAAAATTCGCACTCAAGAAGCAGCGATTAGGTATGACTATTCCATGTGTATGTATGCTGATTGTATTAACTTGGAATATAGGATTATCAACAAAAAGGGTCCACTACACAATTTTGCTGACAGAGAGTAATCAGGTCGTTCTTCCTCTGATGGTATACTTTGCTTACCACCGGTCACAGTCATGACATCAACTACATGGTGGCCTATCCCCTAATTCACGGGCATCTGACTAGCGAGTCCTAGTAAGTCTCCCTACCATATATGTTTTCAATAACTGTAATCATGACATTTTATTTTCACCAGTACAGATGTCGCAGCTGCCGATCCTCGTATAGATGTCCTTCGAGCCAAGATGCACTGCGTTGAGGAAAACACGTTCAGTGTCGATTACCATGACCCCGAGAAGAGATCGATCGGAAATGCTTTGCTTGTCGAACTTAACGACGGAACTGTCCTTGATGAAGTCCAGGTCGAGTATCCTGTTGGCCACAAAAGAAGGGCAAGTGCCTTGCTTCATTATATTCCGAATCTTATTTATTGTTGGCACAGCGTGCGGAGGGAACGCCTTTATTGATCAGCAAGTTCAAGAGGTAGGATGTCCCTTCAACCCTCTTGTTTAAGGCTTGTCTTACCATGGGTATTAGGCATATCTCACATCACTTCGATGACGCTCACCAAAAGAAGTAAGCTTGTTCTCGACTTTCATGGTTCTCGATTTAAATAACTCCTTCAGGATCATGGATATTGTTTCAGACTCTCCGTCTTTCTTCGATATGGCAGTTCACAAGTTCACCGATCTTTTTGTCAAACCATGAAGGGCTATGTACGATACATTTGACTTGGCTATGTATTACATCATAAGAATTACTCTAGAGTTGTCATGACCTCGGGACTGAAAAGAAGTGACCAAAGCCACATGGACAAGCGAGGCTCAAAACAACTTCCGACAGCTCATATCTCTATCTTCTAACGCTACGCCTGACTGCAGTATCATGTCTGTCCAAAATACCTTTTCCCACAGGCTGAACCCTACCTAAGGCTGCATATGATGATAAGGTCATTTGGTCTTCCTCCCTCCGAGCATCTTGGTTTGCAGATGAAGTAGAAGTAGCAAACCAAACCGTTCCTTCAGAAACGAGAGGAGGAAGTCCGAGCTTCCCAATTTCTATAGGTCTCACGGACCTTTTTCTTCTCTGTAGCCTCCGCTTTTTAGGTGAATTTTGTGAGGTTGTTTTTTGGCTCGGGTCCAAATTTGCACATTGAGCATTTCCTTGTGCACGTGGCAATTTTACACGAGGATGTCCCAACTTGAGGTCTTCCCCAACAGTAGCCTTTTCTTCTATACTTTGAGCATGAAGCCTGCCATCCAGAGGACTTGGTGTTCGCAAGAATACTCGAAGAGGGATGTGGGCAAGTGATCCCACACTCCCATCATGTACTTGAGGTTCAGCAGAGTCCTCCTCTGGTACAGTAGCGAGCTTGATAGCTCCACATTTTTGACGAAGACGGGAGAGAGGAATCGAACGTGGATTAGAAAGTGTACTTCGCGTGTAAAGGTTGGGTGAGGGCGGAGTAGACATTGGTGAAGTAGACCTTTGTGCCGCCAGTGGATCAAAAGGTTCTAGGGCCTTTGAAAGAAGAATGTGTTGTGGGATGGGCAGTCCAGGAGGATGAATTGGGCTTTCGGAGGAAATTTCACCAGTTTGCGTTGCCAGAAAAGCATTTGTGGCGGACCTTTGGGACATTGGAAAAGCATGGAGAGCATCAATAGTATTAGCAGAGCTGATGGGCGACATGTTCTCAAATACGAAGCGACGCAACTCGTCGGAGAGTTCATCGTTCGTCGCGCTTTTCTGTTGTCGTAATGCAACTTCGGGCGAAAGATCACTGCTACCATGGGAGAAGCCCGCAGTTGATGAACGATTGTTTCGCGAAGGAGAAAAGACAGAAGACCATTGTGGGGAACTTGAGCTAGGAGGAGTTGGAAGAAAACTGGGACTGAACCCTTGCAAAGATAACCGAGAAGTACCAGTTGCGACACGAGAATATGCACGGGAAGCACGGTCGAGCAGAGTAACTGGGCTAGAAAGCAGTTCGACTAAATTGGTCGGATGTCCGTTTCTTGAACCAGAAGAATGTTGCCTGTGAATCTCCTGGTGTCGAATGTCTGATGGACGATGATGCTGAATTTCCTTCTCAACTGGCAGTAACTCAAACCCTCTATCCACAGTGTCTGAGAAGCTCATCCTTCCTGTGTGCAGATGAGGGTAATCCATGTCTTCACGGAAAACATGCTCGTATCGATTTTCTAGTCGAATCGGGTCTTCACGAACAGTGACATTTAAGCCGAGATCAGGACCTCCTTTGGTCATTTTGGGGAAGCTATTTCGAGGACTCTCCTCTCGACGAGCATCAAGGGCTGTTGGCGTAGATCTTGAAAACTCTCTTCCGCCATGTAACCGTTCAAATGAGTTGTAGTTTATATCTTGATTTCCAAACCTAGGTCCAACGTGTGAAGAGCCGAATATCGCTGACGTAGAAGTTGTGGGAGCAGGCGCCTGAGTACCGTACCGTGGCTTGAAGTTGCCAGAAGGAGCATTAATAGATACAGCTCGTGATGGCTGTGTTTGAGGAATATGAGAAGTGGGAACTGCGTCATTAGGATCAAGGCCCCATATCATACGGGGTAACGAAGAGGGCTCTCCTATGATTGTTCCCTCCGCGCCGCTGTGAAGGTCATTTATTTGTTCAAAGACGAAAATAAGAAATCAAAGGACATACGAAGGGCATCGGGCATAAGGCAAGGAAGAAGGTCCGTGAAGCGCAGGGATGGGACGTGGAGGCGAATTTGCCCACGTCAACCACCCTGTTCCAAGATGGGGATATTTTAGAAACTTTTTATATAATAAATTCAATCATCTACCGTCGTCTTCCGATAATCCGGTTGTCTTGCTAGTGACTGACGGAACGAAGAGAGGAGAGCTGGACCCGCGAAGAAAAGAGTCAGGCACGTGAGCTGGATCTTCGAGAGTGAATTCAACAGAGTCACATGAAGACGGAGGAGGAGA
>QLPG01004301.1:0-13871 GCA_003314385.1 Gomphus sp. MG54
GAGGATAATACAAGGACAGGGAGTCCCGAGGTGAAACGGACCGAGGAGTACGGATGGCGCATGTGCCGAGCTGGGACCGGCGTACCAAGTGTTATGCAGGCATCGCGGGCACTTGGTCGTAGATGTAGAGTAATTGCTCGGTCGGCACTGCTGGCGGATGGGTCTCGGTTCGTGGACTTGACATTACTCAGGCCTACACTCTCAGCACTCTCCTGAGTTCTTCTTCTCTCTGAAATTAGTGGCACACACGCAAAGTAGGGCACAATGCATGAGTATGTTAAAGCCAAGCCATGTTAAATTCATGTGTTGGCGCTTGGCTAGAGACTTCCGGAAGGATTTTCGGAGGGTTCCAAATGGTTTTTGAAGGGGAGATTCATATTCTGGATGCAGGGGGACTAAGGGTTGGACTTGGGATCGGAATCGGAGCAGACAGAAGTCGGGAACGCTGGGGGTCTTGGGACTATTCATGGTACAGTATAGTAGACCTCCTTGATACAGGATACCTCCTTGATACAAAATGATTTTCCAAGGTCAATTCTCATTCCAGTAATACAGGGTTTTGCACAAAGAATCTACTATATATAAGCAACATTTAAGCCAACCCACACAAGGGAGGGAGAAGAATTGCATTCAGGAAGAATTTATTTTCATCTAAAATTTCTCAATTTTGATAACATACAATCTTAAATCAGTGATTGCTCAACTTTTCTGAGAGATTTTGTCATAGAGTGTTCACATTAGGGAAGCTATGCATCTCCTATTGCTAATTACAAAACTCCGAGTGGGATTTGACCTAAATTGACCTTAATCTGACCACAAAGATATTGGGACTACCAAAGTGTGACATGCAACATGTTAATAATACAAAGAAATGGATGACTAATCACACCGGGCCGCAAATTCCACGCACGGAGAATTAGGTGTCACGCTTGTATCAAGGACCCCTACGTGTGACATTTTGACCTGTTGTACAAAAAAATTTACTCTGCTGCAACAGCAGCTTTTTTGCCTCCATAATATAGAGCAAAGATGTTCTCAAGACACTTCTTAACTATTATATAATTTTTTAAAAATTTAATCTACAAAATTTTGAGCTAAAATTGAGCTTGACTGAAATCTGTATCAAGGAAGTCTACTATACTGTATAGGGTGGTACGAGTGGTTTGAGGTTGTAGGGACTTGGCTTCAACTTATATGTTGCACCCTGTCAAGTACACGTACTGAGGTCCCGATTATTTGCCAGTGCCGACCGAACAACCATCCTACATCCATGTGCAAGCGTCCACGCAGCATGCATAATGCTTGGTACACCTGTCTCGGCTCGGTACATCCTCCATCCACATTCCTTGGCCCGTTTCACCTCGGGACTTCCTGTCCTTGTACTATCCTCGGTTACCAGCCTTGTCTTATAGTCTGGCACCTCCTATTGTCCTATCTTTGGACACATTCTATTATCCTGTCTTTTATTGTTCTATCCCTGCTTTGCATTCCTGTTCTAATTTTGTTCGTTGTGGACAATGACCACATGCTCTGCATACCTTATTGTCCCACATTCCTTATTCCACATGTTGCTTCTTAACCTATATAAGTAGGACATGGATGTACATACTTCCTCATTCTGGGTATCGACTAGGCTTAGGCCCTTCTACCTTCTTCTCCTCTGTTAAGTCCTCGACTCAGGCCGGCATCCTCAGCATCCCCCCTAAGTATCTGTCTGTTGCAAATACAGTGGCACGCATGGCAAGTAGGGTGCAACGCACGAGTATGTTGAAGCCAACACCACTACTCTTGGCCTGCAGGACTTGGCCATAGTCCGCCCAACCTTTCGACAACACCCATCGGCAGTACCAAAGTCCATCAGTACCCGACGCTTGACAGTATACCCAGAATCAAACTACTTTCCATGCACTCACGGTTTATGAATATGGTCTTTCAAGACACCCTTTTAATGACCTTTCTATCTTCTTGTTCGGAACCGGGTCTCCCGGTGGCCCTTCTAACTGTTTTGAATCAGGAACTGTTCATAGCTTCACCAGATCATCTTACTCCTAGGAGGTTGTCCAACAAGACAGATCCGCGCCACGGCATTTCCAACCCAATACCAGTATAGATTAGCAGACCACCCAGTTCAGAAGAACTTCAGTTTTTTCTGGCTGACTGGAAGGCAACGCCCCACCCTCGGCAATCTGTCTGGCATGCTTGATCAATCAGCATCAGCTTACAGACCATATTGAAAATTCGTTTATGATTATGACCTTTTTCTGATCTAGTATTTCTTGCTAACAAAGCACAGATACACTTACTAGATTTTCTGTCCAGACAATCAGTCCACCCATCCGTCCGTCGTGTACTAGATCTGTCGGTCAGCAATATTCAGGCACAACTCCCTCA
Source organism: Gomphus sp. MG54 (assembly GCA_003314385.1). NCBI lineage: Eukaryota > Fungi > Basidiomycota > Agaricomycetes > Gomphales > Gomphaceae > Gomphus > Gomphus sp. MG54. The sequence continues at coordinate 2,392 of QLPG01004301.1, forward strand.
CCTACTATAATCTGTTGATTAACAGGGTATTGGGCAGTATTATAATCCGTCAAGCTACTAATGTTTTTAGGTGCATCCCGATGGCCTCGGTCCAGGCGGCATTTGCCACTGTTCCAAAAGCCTCACACAGGATCCTGTTCCATCGCTGGAAGCTTCACCAATACCCCTAGTCAATGCAACTGCCTTGTGTATGCTTGTATACCAGAACGGCTGGCAAGTTTTTTGGCAGGGACCTCTCGGCCAGCGTTGTCATTCGGCACATTCGGCCAAGGTCCCACCCATCCGTCCCCATCCGTTCCCGGTCTTTCACCCCGTATATGCGTGTCATATGCATTTTCGACCCTCCTCCATTCTTTTCGGCTAGAGGCCGACACCTTTGGTAGACGGTGGGACATCTACCTAAAAGGAGGGGGTGTCAACCAGCTAGAAACTTTTCAAACTGCGCATATTCCCCTCCCGAAGACATCCCTCTCCCGAAAACCACCTCCATTTCTCACCCTCTGTTCTGTTCATCACCTTCTGTCCTGTTCTCCACTCCCTCCGTTCCATTCCATCACCCATCACGTCCCCCTCTTCTCCGATCCTTCTCCAACCACTCCGCTTACGACCCTACAACCACCTTAATCCCGAAAGAAATATCCCCTCATTGTACCCTCAACATCCATCCCAGTCCATCCGCCACATCCGCTCCCATCAATATAACACAGCCGAGATGCCAAACACCTTGGCACCTCTGACTTGTTTTATTTCCCTTTCCCTTGATTTCTTCTTTCAAAAAATTGATTAAAAAAAATTATTATACAATATTCATTATGTTCCCTAATCTATTTCTACATCTTCTTCCTTCCTCCTCTCCTGCTCCTCCTTCCTTCTCTGCTCCTGCTCCTCCTTCCTCTCCCGCTCCTTCCTCTCCTCTTCCCGAAACTCATCCCTCACCTCCTCCAATCGCGGGTGTCCCAACAAATCGGGCTCCCTCTCAAGGAGCAGTCGCACCGCATCCTCTAATCGACGCAGCCTCTCCTCTATCCGATCAAGCCTCTCCGTCCTTCCCATCTTTCATGTCCGATTCTGTTCCGACCCCCCAGCCAGCGGTACTTCGGGTTCGACAGCCTTCCCGCTAGGTTTTAGGGTACAGGCATGTCTTGGCCTCTTATTCAGAGGCTCCACCTCTGCACCCACATCCACATCCTCATCCTGACCTCGAACTACGGGATGGACTTCATCCCGAGTCAACCTATTCTGTAACAAAATCAAATTTGTCAGTGTAAAAGAAGAATAAAGATAGCACCACTCACCTGTGCATTTCCTCCCCGTCCTTGTACACTTGGCCCTGTACTGGGCCCCACCCCCATACTCCTACCCCGCTTCCGCCTATTTGTCTTCGGGACCCCTGAGGTCCCGGGATTTTCTGCCAACCTGGCTGTTTCGGCCCATGGGGATACGGCCTCTTGACCATCCTCTGCATCCTCCAGGGTATCCCAACTCGCTGCCATGAGTTGCCCCACAGTCACTTCCCTACCCATCCCCATGACCCCTGCCGAGGCATCCTCCGCACCCGCACCCTCCGCATTCCCCGCTGAAACACTCCCCTCACCCACCCCATCCACAACATCCGTGGTCTCCCTAGGGTTTCGCAAATCACGCCCCACATTCTGGGTGGAAGATGGATCACAATCACGAGCGTCCCATCCTTCGCCATTTTCCCGTTCAACAGCGTCGGTCTCGGCGTACATTCTGTTCTGAGTTTTGATAGGTGATGAGTGGGGGTATGCGGTTGATTGATGAGAAGTCTGGAGGCTTCCCACACTACCCACAAAAATTACGTTTAGGCATCCCAAACTTTACTTTTAATTTCCGGCTTCAGGGGTTCAGCTGCTAGAGGGGGGATACTGTCAAGTACACGTACCGAGGTCCCGATTATTCGCCAGTGCTGACCGAACAACCATCCTATGTCCATGTACAAGTGTCCACGCAGAATGCATAACACTTGGTATACCTGTCTCGGCTCGGTACATCCGCCATCCACATTCCTCGGTCCGTTTCACCTCGGGACTTCCTGTCCTTGTACTATCCTCGGTTACCAGGCTTGTCTTATAGTCTGGCACCTCCTATTGTCCTATCTTTGGACACATTCTATTATCCTGTCTTTTATTGTTCTATCCCCGCTTTGCATTCCTTGTTCTAATTTTGTTCGTTGTGGACAATGACCACATGCTCTGCATACCTTCTTGTCCCACATTCCTTATTCCATATGTTGCTTCTTAACCTATATAAGTAGGACATGGATGTACATACTTCCTCATTCTGGGTATCAACTAGGCTTAGGTCCTTCTACCTTCTTCTCCTCTGTTAAGTCCTCGACTCAGGCCGGCATCCTCAGCATCCCCCCTGAGTATCTGTCTGTTGTAAATACAGTGGCACGCACGGCAAGTAGGGCACAATGCACGAGTATGTTGAAGCCAACGCCACTACTCTTGGCCTGCAGGACTTGGCCATAGTCTGCCTGACCTTTCGACAACACCCATCGGCAGTACCGAAGTCCGTCAGTACCCGATGCTTGACACACCCTCCTTGATCATCTGTCCCTAATTTTGGAGAGTTGGAAAGTTTACCGGAACTTAATCGGAAACTACAACGCAGAATTAAGTCAATATTTGTACTGGCAAATAGCCCAGTCGACTGGTGACTTATATACATGTATCTAGTCTTGTACTATCTTTTACCAAGTAAAGACAAGGGGGGGAAGAGAGTACAAGGGGCAATATAAAAAGAAGAACAAGGAGTGAGGTACGCGATGATCTTGCATGTCGTCTATCAAAGGAGCGGAACCTTGACTTTGGAGTCCTTGGAGGTTCAGGAACATGGAACCTCGGAATGGTATATCAGACATCCGGAAATTGGTTATTCAGTCTTGAGTGATCAGAAAGGTCCCAGAAATGGTGCAGGTGGTTGTGGTGTTTAATGTGGGTTTATTTGGTGGCATGGGCCATAACAAGCCACCCCGATCGGTCTACTACACTTGGCCAACTCCTTGCTAGCATTGTGAAGTTGGTACTTTTGCATTAGTACTCAGCCCATACATCGTCGGCATTTTTGGTACCTGACAGTGATCCAGATCAAAACTGTTCATGAAATTGTCTTGTTAACTGGAATGACAATCATAATGCAAACATTTTGATATTTTCAAGATCTACTTCAGTTAAAATGTTTTTCACTATAAAATAAATAATAAATTTTCATGGAAGCAATGGTTGAAAAAACCAACACTTACTCTGAAATTTGTTTTGAACATCCAGTGCCTCTTGATGCCAATCATCTAGAATATTAGCCACCTCTGCAGTACTAAGCTCCTCATTGTCATCCCAATCAGCTATGCAGTTTTCTCATCTGACTGGCTGTCCAACTTGCTACCTACTGTCAAGCCCGTAACACCGAGTACCGACTCACTCGGGAATACCGACCAACCGGCCCTCACCCGCATTATCTCGCACCACCGCGCAGCCTCGGCTCAGCACATCCGGTACATTGTATGGACTACTCCCCTCGTACACCCCCTTTCATTGTTCCTTCACCCCCCCTATCCACTCCTTTACCCGTTTCCCCCGGACAACATGACGGCCACTCATTGTCCTGGCCATTGCCATTGTTTTATCTTAGGCCATCCTCTATTGTTCTTTTCCCACCCACCATTTCATTATCTTATTTTCAGCCATACTCTATTATTCTAATACCGCCTACATTCCTTATTCTATTTCTGATCACTGTATGTGTGTCAGCAACAACAAGAGCTTCAATACTGGAGAGCAGAAGAAGGGAATGAGCAATGATACTTGTCGGTGTATTGACCAGCTCAAGACTGAGCTTTAACTAATTACCTAAGAACTGTACATATAGTCTGGCGGAGTAGCGGAGTCCAATAACAAGCAATAGAGAGAGGAGTAGAGAAATCATGACAGTGTGGTTGCCTCATACCTTATTGTTTCCATTCCTTACGCCACCCTGTTCCACATCTTGCTTCTTAACTATAAAAGTAGCGGGATGTATGTAGATAGTTCTTCACTCAGAATATCAATTGATTCGCACCCCTTTGTCCGCTCTCTATTTCTAAAGTCCTTCGCTCGAGCCGATGCCCTCGGCATCCTCTCAAGGCTCCCCTCGCTATCCAAATTAGTGGCACGCACGGAACAGCAGGGCGCAACGCAAGAGCACGTTGAAGCCTAGCCACCCCGTAACAGTTTGCAGGACTTAACCAATATCTCGGCGTCACCGAATCTTGACACCTACATTGTCATCTGATTCACTTAAATACTCAGTCCAGTCCATATTATCAACCATAGGTTCAGGGTCCTGGAGATTGTCATCTTTGAGATAATTATTGTCTGACAGAAAATCATTAGAGAATTGGTTGGATGGTTGTGACCTACCAAGTGAGTCTGTAGCTTGGTGACCACTACTATATATTGAAAAATTATCTGGTTCTTCTAATTCCCCCCCCCTGAACAAAAACAGAAACAAATTCATGTCAGAAAAAAACAACATTTTTTTGAAAAAAAAAAAAAAAATGATGCATACCTTCGAGAATTATATTCATTGCTTTGGTGATTTGGCATAACATGCCATGGATTGTTTGTGGCATTGATGCTTCCTGGCTTGGGATTCTGAAAGAACTTTATTGCAACATCATTTACCCAGGACTCAAGCCTCTGGAGGCATTAGTATGTCTTGTCACAGGTCGGCGTTATGGAAGTATAAGAATGTCTTAGGTCATGTGTCATGTGCATGTGATCTGATGTCATTCAGTCTTTTTGCTTTTACTCCCATCACTTCAATTTCACATTATTCCCCTTCACTTAGATTTATGGCCAAGTTACGGGTTGGCACCACACACTCCATGTCTGACCTGGAAAGTGAGTTGTACACCTCTCCAGTGGCCAAGTTGGCCAAATGCAAGGAATCATCACAAGGAGAATCAGTAGAATTGAGCTCCACTGATACTCAAGTACAGCTACCTCATGTTGGAATTATTTTAGGTACAGTCCTTTGCAGACTACTCTGGTTATGTACTTAACCCTTGATATTGAAGCCTGTTCCCGAGTCACTTGGCACATGTTTTTACATTTCACATTTCACCATAATGTGGTAGATTTAATTCTGTGAGTCTCTCATTGTGCCTAGTGCTTACTGGGATAGCAATGCACAGGTTTCTGTTCCAGATGTTACGAGCTAACACTGCATCTTGATTCTTCTTGTAAGACAGGTTGATAAATCTGATTAGAAAACAAAACCCATGATTCTGAGTCATTCCTGGCAAATCCCTAGAACTGCTGACCATTCATTCCTCCTGTCCTTCATGTATCCATCTTCTGAACTCCTTCATTCCTCTCAACTCTTCTCAACTGCTCTCTCTTTTGAATTATGCCTGTCACACACATTTCCCCCATACCATCAGGGGAGGAGATTGAAAGGCTTGCAAAGTCCTTAAAGAACAAATGGGATAGAAGATGAAATATTTGCATTTTAAGTGGAAGGGTATCAATGGTTTCATTGTCATAGCACCTGCATTGTATGTTTGTATATTCTCTTAAGCTCTGCTCACAGTAAGAGGATAATATAGGGTGCATTCATCACTAGTATACAAGCACTGATCTTTTCTTTCACAAAAGACTTGAATGGCACTGGTTGTGAAAGGGCTAATAATATTGTTGGCCTGTTTGGAATTATATTCAATGTCACCAGGGCAGTCCTTGGTGTGACATACATCTGTCAAGTACATGATACCAAGCTTTGGGTCACTCCATAGTACCAACAGAATGACCTCTACCATTTATTTAATCCCACACACCAGTGACAAGTCATTTCTTCACTAGTATGTGGTCTCAGCCTGGTACATTTGGCTCATCATTTGGTCAACTTCCTTCATCACATTCCTTCTACCATTGTTTATTCTTCTATTCCCAATCCTCCCCTCTTCCCATTTCACCTCAGAACATTTTCTATTCACTTATTTTTGGTCATGGCCCTATTGTTTTATATTTGACTATTTTCTATTGTTCTATTTCATCCACACTCCTATTATTTTATTCTCAGCCATATTTCATTGTTCTATTCTCATTTATATTTTATTGTTCTATTCCTGATCACTGTGGACAATACTTCCACATGGTTTCCATACCTTATTCTTTTCTCCATGTCTTATGCCACCCTGATTCCACATCTCACTTCTTAACCTATATAAGTAGTGCATGGATGTAGATATTTCCTCATTCTGAATATCAACTTGGTTTACATCTTCTTGTCTTCCCTCCTCCTATCTGAAGTCCTTTACTTGGGCTGACACTCAGCACTCTCCCAAGCATCTCTTCTGTCTTAAATCAGTAGCACATATGGAAAGTAGGCTGCAATGCACGAGTATATTGAAGCCAAGCCACCCTAATTGGTCTACAGGACTTGGCCAATTCCCGCCAGCATTGTGAAGTCGGTGCTATTACAATAGTACTTGGCCCACACATTGTCAGCATTCTCAGTGCCTGACAACATCTTGGTGGTGCTCGATTGTATTGAAGATGGTCACATCCTGGTCATGGGCATATATTGGGTTTTCACTGAAATTCTTGGGCTCAACCTTTTCCAGCAGAAAATTCTCCAAATTGAAGCATAGCTTTCTGATTTTTTCAAGCTTCGTGAATGCCCAAAGGTTGGGTGGACAATGGCCAAGTCCTGCAGGCTAGGAGTAGTGGCATTGGCTTCAATGTACTCATGCATTGTACCCTAATTGCCGTGCATGCCACCAATTTGGGACAGAGGGAGTACTCAGGGGGTACCGAAGTACTGACCTGAGTAGAGGACTTTACAGAGGAGGGAGGAGACAAGGGGCCTGAGCCTAGTTGATACCCATAATCAGGAAATATGTACATGCATGCCCTACTTATATAGGTTTAAGAAGCGACATGTGGAATAAGGAATGTGGGACAATAAGGTATACAGAGCATGTGGGTATTGTCCACAATGAGTAAAATTAGAATGGAGGAATGCAAATGGAAATAGAATAATAAAAGATAGAATAATAGGAATGTGGCCAGGGATAGGACAATAGGGAGTGCCAGGATATAAAACAATGATTACAGCCGAGGATAAAACAAGGACAAGATGTCCCGAAGTAAGGCAGGTTGATGATTAAGGAGCAGATGGGGTGGGATTAATGATGGTGATTGAGGTAATGTGAGTGAGGGGTAAAGGCAAGGAATGTGGATGGTGGATGTGCTGAGCCGAGACCAGTGTACCAAGTGACATGCATGCAGTGTGGACACTTGTATGTGGATATAGGATGACTTCTCGGTTGGCACTGCCAAATTACCAGGATTGTAAGGGCAACCTAAGCAGGTGTTCTACCCTAGGGCAGTGCACTGGTGAAGGGGGATCCAAAGATTTAGTATGGTACCTAATACATGGGGGCTAGCCTACCTGGCAAAGGGGGATCCAAAGAGAAAACTCTAGGGAACCCTTCGCCTACTGACTACTGTATATAAGCACCATTGCTATGGCGCTCCACGCTCTACCAGGCATCATCCTCTGTACCAACCGGGAAGTTGTGCCAGGGCCTTGACCCTGAGAATGAATGATGAAAGGGGAGCCAAGAGTTATAGTCGACCCTTCGGAAGGGTACTCGCCAACAAGGATGATGGTTCGGTGCATGGTACGCTCGGTACTGCTGTGAGTGGGTTGAACGGACCTCAGTCGGTGGGTGTGGAGTATGGGTGGGTTGGTGCTAGTCAGGGTTCATGATCGGGGGTTCCCCTGACATCACCCCCCCTCTAGATTGCGGCATCCCCAACGCATTGATCCCCACAGGCAGGACTGGGGTGCAGGATCTAAAGGCAGATACGTCCAAGGCGCGGATTTGGCATGGGACACCCGGGTGCAGATGGTAGAAGTCGGCGATAAGGTTGGGGGCCCAGACATTGCTTTCGTTCTCCCATGAGTTCTCCTCATAGCTATAACCTTTCCATTTGATAAGGAATTGTAGTCGATTTGCTCTCATCTGGCTGTCAAGTACTTGTTCGACTTCGAAGTGTTCCTCTTCGTCGACGAGAATTGGCTGCGGTGGAAGGGGCTGTCGCCTACCTGGGATGGGGTCTGCTGGGACCAGGGTGAGTTTAACAATGGGGAAGACTGGGTGAAAACAGCTTAAGGTCTTCGGGAGATGAAGTCGGTATACATGAGACCCCACTTGTTCCTCCACGAGATAGGGGCCGAGTTGCCTGTGCGCTAGTTTCTTGGACGGCCGATTGGTGTGAATGTCTCTAGCGTGGAGGTACACCTTGTCTCCCAGGATGAATATTGGTGTCGGCTGGTGCCTATGGTTGTAATAAGTTGCCATATCGTCCTTTGCCTTTACCAGGGCCGCCTTTGCTTCCAAAAGTACTCCCTCCATCTGCTCCTTGAACTCGTTTACAGACTCAAGGCACGATGGGGGTTGGTGTAGTTCAAATCCCATCCACAGGTGTCTACCCGTGTCCAGCAAGAAGGGGGACTCATGGGTCGAGGTGTGAACGTGGTTATTGTACTGGAATTCGGCTAGGAGTAGGAGGTCATCCCAGTCATCTTGCCTCTCATTGATGAAGAGGTGCAGGTACTGTTCCAGTTCTTGGTTCACTTGTTCAGTCTGACCATCCTTCTGTGGGTAGTAGGCCGTAGAGGCTGCCAAGCGAATGCCTAGCAATCGGTAGAGCTCCCACATGAACTCGCAGACGAACTGCCCTCCTTGGTTGGACACCACTACCCTCGGCAACCCATGCAGCTTCCAAACATGGTGTAGGAAGAGTTGTGCTGCTCTGGCCGCCATTACTGTCATGTGGGTCGGTATGAAGTGCACCCGTTTTGATACCAAGTCTACCATGTTCATCACGGTGTTGTACCCATGCGTGTCGGGGAGCTCCACTACAACATCTACACTTATGGTATCCCACCGTGCCTCAGGGATCGGGAGCAGATGGAGTTCCCCGACCGGTCGTTACCTCTGGACCTTTGTTTGTAGGCCCAGGTCACACGTCTTGGTATACTCGCCAATGTATCGAGACATGTGAGGCCACCAGTAGTTTTGGGAGACAAGTTTGAGGGTCTTCCAGCAACTGGGATGCCTGGCAACCCTTGAGTCATGGTGATGGGCTACTATCCTTCACCGGAGGCCTCCCATGTCTGGAACGTATGCCTTCCCTCAGAAGGTTAACAACCCATCAGCCTCTGCCCATTCGTCCAAAACCAACAACCTCCCTCTTGCTTCCCGCAGTTTCCTCACCGCCTCTGCTACTTCGTCCTCTAGTGTCCCTCTGGTCAGCACCCTCTTCAGTTCTTGGGCGATCCCTCGCTCTTCCCCCTCCAGCACCACTCCTTCTAGGGCCCGTATCACGAACAGCTCTGGTTGGAGCAAGACTAGGTCTCTATTGTCGCCCGCACCCGATCCATGGTCTGACCAATGTGAAAGCGCATCGGACTTCCCCATTGCTACTCCGGGTCTGTGCCGCAGGTTGAAGTTGAAACATGAGAGGTAGAGGGACCAGCGGGCTTGTCGCCAGTTCAACTTCTTCGAGGATCGGAAGTATTCTAGGTTCTTGTGGTCGGTCCAGATCTCAATGCGGTGTTCAGCGCCCTCCAGGAAGTGTCTCCACTCCTCCAATGCCCAGATGATAGCGAGCATCTCCTTATTGTGGATCTTGTAGTTCCTCTCCACTGGGGAGAGGCTCTTTGAGCAAAAGGCGATCAGGTGACACTTGCCATCCTTGCGTGACTGCTGCAAAAGGACTACCCCTGTGGCTACGTCAGAGCTGTCCACTTTTACTTGGTAAGGGTGGGTATCGTCGGCGAACCCAAGGATGGGCGCTGTCGTGAACTTCATCTTGAGCCCTTCAAGGCTGCCTGTTCCTCGTCTCCCCACTTCCACTTTGTGTCCTTCTTCACAAGTTTGAACAACGGCCTGGCGTGGTGTGAGAATCTCTTGATGATCCTCTAATAGAAATTGGTGAAGCCCAGGAAGGCCTGCACCTCTTTTCAGTTTGAAGGAGTCAGCCAACCTGTGACTCATTTTACCTTGACGGGGTCCATTTCCACCTTGCCATGAGATATAATGAGGCCCAAGTACTCGATCCTGGTTCATTCAAACTCACACTTCTCCAGTCGAAGGTAGAGTTTGTGGGCCCTTAGTCGTTCAAGAACCTCCCAAACGACTCATCAATGCTCTTCGAGAGTCTCGGTGAAGATGAGGATGTCATCCAGGTACACACACATGTCCCTCCATTACGAGGTCCTGGAAGATGTCGTTCATCATGGTCTGGAATGTCGTGGGGCTATTAGTGAGGCCAAAGAACATGACAAGGGGCTCGAACAGTCCCCGGTTCATGCAGAACGCTGCCTTCCACTCGTCTCCCTCCTTAATCCATACATTATTAAACCCCCATCGCACATCCAACTTGGTAAAGTACTTGGCTCCTCGAAGTTGCGCAATGAGCTCCGAGATGATGGGAAGGGGGTACCGGTTCTTCACCATCATCGCATTGAGTACCCGATAGTCCTGGACCAGTCAGAGGGAGCCATCTTTTTTCTTGATAAAGAACACAGGGCTTCCCATTGGGGATTTTGAGGGGCAGATGCATCCCGTACGCAGGTTCTCCCATAAGAACTCGTCCAGTTCTTGCTGTTCGCTCAGAGAGAGAGGGTACACTTTACAGGCTGAGAGTTTTGCTCTGGGATCTAATTCAATCGCGTGGTCCCACGTCCTCTGCTCAGGGAGAGAATCAAAGGACTCCTTCTCGAAGAGGTCATTAAAGTCTTGGAGATAGGGTGGGATCATCCCTTTCTCTTTGGGAGGGGTACTCTGGAGGGTCCATTTGGCCAATTGCTGTGCAGTTGTAGCGGCCGTGATGGTAGCGATTGGAACATCTGGGGGGGCCATGGTCGCGAAAAGGCAATCACCCGGTTTGAGGAAGGGCACACTGTCATCAATACCTTTGCAGTCTTCCGACTCATCAGTCGTCATGCCTGGCAAGGGGCCGGTCCAAAGAGTCCGAACTGCCATTTCCTCCTGATGTTCCTTCTCTAGCTTGACCCGGCAGGCGTGGCATTGGGCCAAGCACCGGCTTAGCGTGACTTCTTGTATATGCCAGTTGACTTTGGGGTTATGATTGCGAAGCCAGGGATAGCCAAGGATCATGTTGTGCTTCCCCAGATTGGTCACAGCAAACACCACCCGTTCCGAGTGGTCTTGGTAGCATAAGATCACATCGACAACGTGTGTCAGGAGCCGGATACTGACGGACTTTGGTACTGCCGAAGGGTGTTGTTGAAAGGTCGGGCGGACTATGGCCAAGTCCGGCAGGCCAAGAGTAGTGGCGTTGGCTTCAACGTACTCGTGCGTTGCACCCTACTTGCCATGCGTGCCACTGTATTTGCAACAGACAGATACTCAGGGGGATGCTGAAGATGCCGGC
>QLPG01004304.1:0-13717 GCA_003314385.1 Gomphus sp. MG54
AGATTTACAGATGGTCCTTCTCGTGAAGGGCTTAGAGGCGACGTGGGGGACGGTGGAGAGGGTGACGAGGAGGATGAAATCGAAGGTATCAAGAAGAGTAGTCGCTTCACCAAGCAGGAGAGTGTCAATTCGACCAGGAACGCTTTGAGGATTGCTCGAGAAGCAGAAGAGACTGCCCGAAACACCCTTGGCAGGCTTGGGGACCAATCTGGTGAATAATACCTTTATGGTGTCGTTTCACCACTAATCTTCATTACAGAGAAGCTCGCAAACACGGAGCGCCATCTGGATATCTCTAGGGGCCATGTAAATCGTGTTGAGGACAAACAGGACGAGCTCAAGCAGCTCAACCGGTCCATTTTCCGCCCAGTCATTACATTCAACAAGGAGGGCAAGCGCGCTGCACAAGAAGCCAAACTCCTCCGTCGTCATGAGGATGAGCGCGAAGAACACGAGAAGGCTATGACGGATATTCGAGAAACCCAAAACCGTATAGGCAGGGCTCAGACGTACGGTCGGGGAGGTGACGATGACGATGACGATGAGGAGGGCATTGGAGGTTATGGAAGTGGAAGATTCAAACCTCCCGCGGACCAGGCCAAGAGAAAAGAAGAACGAAAGAGATACCAATTCGAGGCGACAGCCTCTGACGATGAGCTTGAGGATGAATTGGATGACAACCTTGGCGAGATTGGAGATGTGGCAAAGAGACTCAAAGCCCTCGGCACTGCTATGGGCCAGGAGCTTGACAACCAGAACACTCGCCTTGATAGACTGGACAGTAAGACTGGTACTCTGGACCAGAAACTTTTTAAGGGCACACGGAGAGTATGTCCCTCAATATTTTTCTTGCCTTCTCACCATATTGTCTGCTCACAACCTTCACTGCAGTTTGAAAAAATCAAATAGAACCTGACTTCATTTATACCCAAATACCAATCTGCCATCAGTGTACAGACAATCATGCAATGGACTTATAATAATTATAGCTTTAGCTGCCTGCCCTCCATAGGAACAGCAGAATTGGCTTTTTTGTGGCGTTTTAACTCTGCACTTTGCTTCCCGATTACTGTAACTCCCCTGCCCGTCTTTACTAGGCTTTTGAGTGCTTTATCTTTTTCGTGCTTGATCGTTTTTGCCGCGCCTCTCCCTTTTTGTGTGCGCGAAAATTTGTCAACGGCTGCTGTAATTCGATCCTTGGCCTTCTTCCGCGCCTTCCGTTGCTTGTTTCTCTGAGCCTTCTTCTCAATTGGTGTCAACTCATCACGTGAGCGCAATTCTGAAGGTGCTGCAAACACTTCTTCAGGTGCGAGCATGGTCGATGTCGATTTCGTGGTAGGGAGAGCAGATTCCAGACTCGCAGCTGCCAAATTCGAAACTGTGGAGATTGTCGCCTTGGGCTATACATGGAATTAGCTTTGTCTGAATATGTGGAATTTGAAATCCAGACTACCTACCTGCTTGGGTGTAAAGTGTGCATTACTCAAGGCATCAAGCTTGTAGCAAATGCTGTCCCACAGCTTCTCCAGGTCCTCATGTTCCTTCTTCAGCCTGCCATCTCTATCATCAACTCCCGTCCCGTTTGCAGTCGCGGTATATTCGGCTTCATATATCTGGGCAAGGGACTGCGCTGATTTCTGGTCGTTGAGTTCGAATAACCGCGAAGGAAGGAACGGCTTTTCATCCATCGGTCGTTTGCGTACGACATCGTCGAAGTGATTCTGTGATCTTCCCCTCAGTCTCAAGGCAGGGGAGCAGAGAACACGATTAAGCACTGAATGCTTACGTCTAATATCCGCGTTTTGATCATGTCTTCGAGACTGTTAACACTCTCTTCCGTAACGACAGGTACGACCTTCATGGTCCGGTCGAACTCGAGATCCTCTTCGAGAAGAGAGTTTAAGGGTCTTGAACGAGAATTTGCCTCGCCCATCAACGTCCATTCCTTAGGGCCGACATTTTGTGCTTCCAATTCAGCTATTTGAGCTGCAATCTCAGCTTGTCGGGCCTCATGAGTAGAAATATCTGAGAGCGGGGAGGAGAGGTGGGTTATAGCTTCAGCAATTCAGGTAAACATACCTTTTTGATCGGTTTCTTCGTCTTCGGCAAATAGATCATTCTTTAGTCTCTCAATAATATCACGACCAACTTCATTGTCGATTGACCTGCCTTCTCCGTCAATTTCTCCTTCCTCTTGATCCTCGTCATCTTCGTCATACATGTCTTCTTCTGATTCCTCATAATCATCTTCGTATCGCCCAAACTGCTCTCCCAACTCATACTCATCCTCATCCTCATCCTCATCCTCATCGTCTTCTTCCTCCAATATCATTTTTTTCTTCATCAACGCAACTGGGGTGCCACGTCCACGACTTTTGATGTTTTTGACGCGAACTTCCTGGTGGAACCGTACTTTGCTCGTCTTGTCCGGGGAGGCTAATAGTGCCTTGTTGGATGCTTTAGGGTTAGATGCTTTTGTGCGAGGTGCGGAGAAGAAATCCTTATAGTAGAGTTCTGTAAAATGTAGAGCAGAATGAATACTCGCTAATCCAGTGAGATTGTATAATCTACGAATCACCTCCATTCTCTAAATCATCCTCTTCAAAGGTAGTTTCGCCCACATCATCCACAGAAGCGAAAAGATCAACATTGTCGTCTGCGTTGTCATCGTCATCGTCATCGTCATCATCTTGACTTAAGCGGCCTTTCGACACGTCCTTAGCCTCTGCTTCCTCAGTCTCAGCATTGAATTCAGCCAGGGAAAAAAAGCCGTCGTCCAAAACGGGATGGCCTCCACGCTGCTTTGGTGGTAATTTACTTATTTTCCTGGGACGCGTAGGTCGATCTAGGTCTAACTGGTCCTCCTCGGAGTTCTTTGAATCGTCATCAGAAGGGTCCCGGAGCTCAGTAACACCTTCTCCAAGAACCTCATCCTCAGAATCATCCTCAGAATCACCTTCCTCCTCATTCTCGATCTTTTCATCATCGTCATTCTCGGCATCATCTTCGTCGTCGGTTTCGTCTTCATCTCCGTCCATGTCATCCAGACCTTCAAGGTCAGCAAGATCCTCCTCGTCTGAACTCAGCACTAGACCACGTTCAATCTCATTTTCATGTGTATCCTCTTCAAGGACGATGTCAAGTGTATCACAGAACGCTGCAGTCCTCAGCTCGAGCTGTGCCCAAACCTGATCAACGTCCATGCCCTCGAGGTGAAGCGATTCTATGGGTGTAGGCCGCCAAAGCTCTTCATCTGTCTTGGGAGGTGGAGACGGGGATCGCTTGCGCTTTGCGGAAGCCTTTGTCTGCGAGCGCGTTTGCGGCCGTGCGGAAGGCACTACAGATCGAAGCAACTTAGCTACATGGACACGAGCGCGCTGTTCTTCCTGTACGGCTGATTAAACATAAATCGTTAGCCTTGGTGCATAATATAATTTATATGCCTCGATGGACAAGCGTGAGCGAGAAAGAGGTGGTGCTCACAGAGGTCGAAAACATACTTGGCAGCATGTAAAGTAGCCCTTCGCGTCTCCTCATCTCCGAGAATGAATGCCTCGGGTCTGGCCTCGATCAACTCAGAGACTCGAGCGAGAACTGGTGGCACAGGCGGTACAGTAGTTAAAAATTGGCCATCCAATGCAGCCATAATACCGTTTGTCAAGGGTAAAACCGGAGTTGAAAATGTCCGAATAAGGTGAATGATAATTATATCTCTAACGTATCCTTGACAATGTCAATAAAAGTACCAGCATCCTCTGACCCAGACTGTGCTTTCCATAGCCGATAAATCCCTTTAATTGCTTCTCGTAATCCATCCTCCCTGTCGTCCCTCTGACTTCTGACCTTGGTTTGTATATTTATATCCTTCTCACAAACCTGATCAGGAACATTGGTTCCAACCATCTTCGAATCCTTAAGAAATCCATAGTCATCCTGAGCCACTTTCGAGTACCCAGATTCAACTGGCTCGGAAACTGTTTCATTGCTAATAGCTATGTTGGCAGCATGTGAATGGTGTAACGGACTAGATAGGGGAGAGTTGGGAGCTCCATTCTGTTGTTGAAGTCGTAAATGTAGCTGGGCTACAAATGGATCAAATGTAGCCTCGGGGCCTCGCGCTTCAGGTATTCTTTGATGTTGTGCCAAATGTCGCTGTTCAAATTTGGGCGATGGAATAGTAGAGTCACCTGAACCTGATTAAGCAAGAGAGTGTTCAGAGCTTAGCATCAAGTTTGCTGCTGCGATACGCGTGAATTACCATGAACAGCGGAATAAGAAGCCCAATATGCAGCCTCGGCTTTGTCATCCTTTTCCGCGGGAATGCTAGGGGGCAAGGCAGATGTATCTGGTGATGACCCAGCTGATTCGTAGCCTGCCCAATAATCATCTGCGTTGGGTGATGCGGATCGAGACTGATGGGGAGGTTGGTCGATAATTGGGGGCCACCCAAGCCCGGAAGTAGTCCTTGGCGCTGCGTCCAGCGATGGTATAGAAGTGTTAGGAAATGGAAGCATACGAGCGTCGTGATATCTCCAGGTAGCTGTCTCTGAATCCCAAGCAAACACTACCTGCAAGGGAGAATGCGCATCCGGACGGACGTGAGCAAGTACAGTCTCCTCGTCTGGGGTCGTATATCGTACTTCGTGATCCGGCTCAGGGGCGAGCGTGTCCGAAATACCACGCTCCAAAGCCTCTGCGACTTGAGAAGCGTCAGACGAAGGCCAACATAAGTAAGAGGTGGGATCTGTGGGCAAGATTGACAGATAATGGTGGCGTTCTGCAAGACGTTTTGACAAGAGGTGAGATGGCAAGGGCAATGATGGAGGTAAAATGTATTGGAAGACGGTCTGGATGACATGCGGTGGTATTGGTGTGGCACTCATGAGTTGTTATGAAGAGCGTCTAGTGGTTTAAAAGAGAGAAGGAATCGTAGGAGCATAGGAACAGCTGCTTAAAGCGGTAGAAGCGCTATCGACGGACCGCGCTGCCGTACGGAACTCCTTGACGGAATATGAGTGCTGGCGCGACCAACCAGGCACCTACACGAATCAACCTATATTCTTGAGATAAAAGAAGGAAGCAGAGCCCTAAGGCAAATAGTGGTCAAATTTGCGATCTATAACCTGTCAACCAATACTGTCACAAGTCACCCTCGTCACGGGTGGTTGTTAGGCATCTTTCGAACCCCACTGGCGGAAAACATTTCGGGCTGGAGCTGAAGTTCGCTTCGGTAGAACAAATCCGAATTGTGAATGATGCCTCTAAATCGGACGAGAAAGGACCCTGCTAAAACTTTTTAGACAGGGAATTGCACCTCGGGCCTACAGGTGTAGGTCACCCGTTGAGATGCGATAACTCTGCCCATAGACTGATAGGGACCGCCGAATGAAGCATATGACTTTGTAAGCAGTACAAGTGATTATTGTCACTAAATTTATTCAGTCACGGAACGGTCCTTAACCTTGAGCTTGTCCGAGCCTCTTCTTTAACGGAGCCCCTCGTAGTTTGCGTCGACGGTCAAATGCCTTCCTTCTAAAGGAGCGTGATTTTTCATTCTCGCATGGGTATTTATACAAGTGCCGCCAGCTTTCCTACTAGGGAGAGGTGGGCTTCTGCATCTTAAAGCCTAAACTCAATGCCACTCATTATATGTACAGGCTTACACAATTCAAACCTCGCAGCTGATGGCAGCCGTTCACGTGATTTCTCACTCGTTCAACTCCTTATAATTGCTATGTAGCTGTGCTCCGCCCGAAGGGTGGAAGGCACAGCAAGGTGGCTTCGCCACGCAAAGGCGGCCGCCTATGCAAGGGAGGATGGCTTCCACGGTCCCACCGCTGCCCGTCGAACTCCCAGGACAGCCTACTGTAGCTTCATTAGCTACTATACTTGAACAACTTAGTACTCTGATATATGGAATTGCTGTGAGGGCAATCCCTGTAGTGCCTATGGTTCATCACACAGAGCTGACAAGGGGGAAATCCTAAGAGGAAATCTTAAGGTCCCTTGTCAGTGAGTCTATACTCTATATACCCTCTGCCTGTGCTTCACTTCTTTAACATACCTTACCCCCTAACTCAGCCCTAAGATATGCAAACCTAAGCTCCCAGTAGCTGGTCCATGTTGTTGGTATCTCAGCTCAGTGTTGTGCAGGACCATGGTTGGTCTGCCTGACTTGAGGAAAGTGTGTCTCACACCCATCCTTTCCTGTTGGGGATAATGCCAGTAAGCATTGAACACAGGGTCACATTGATGCTCCAGTTGGTAAAGCTAAGGGAGTTAGTCATCTCAGTCATTGCTGACTGAGATTGCTAGCTAAGGTGATGTGGATATAATAGTCTCAGTCAGCAATGACTGAGACAATATAAGAAGCAAATATCTAGGCAGATATACCTCAGTGAATTGCCCTTTCACTGAGGTATGTACCGTTATATTTATTATGAGACTGTGTAGGCTAAATTCTATCTGTAGCTATCAAGCTTTGGGAACAGCCAAGTCCTGCAGGCCAGAAGTAGTGGCTTTGGCTTCAACATACTCATGCATAGTGCCCTACTCTCTGTGCATGCCACTGATTTGCAACAGATGGGATACTTGGGAGGATGCCGATGATGCCGGCCCGAGTAGAGGACTTAACAGAGGAGGAGAAGGTAGAAGGGCC
Source organism: Gomphus sp. MG54 (assembly GCA_003314385.1). Taxonomy (NCBI): domain Eukaryota; kingdom Fungi; phylum Basidiomycota; class Agaricomycetes; order Gomphales; family Gomphaceae; genus Gomphus; species Gomphus sp. MG54. Next base: position 6,659 of record QLPG01004304.1, read on the forward strand.
TAAGCCTAGTTGATACCCAAAATGAGGAAATATGTACATGCATGCCCTACTTATATAGGTTTAAGAAGTGACATGTGGAATAAGGAATGTGGGACAATAAGGTATGCAAAGCATGTGGGTATTGTCTACAATGAGTAAAATTAGAATGAAGGAATGCAAACGGGAATAGAACAATAAAAGATCGAATAATAGGAATGTGGCCAAGGATAGGACAATAGGAAGTGCCTGTGAAAGGCAACAAATTCCCACAGTGATGTGTTCTTTCAACTGGGCCAAAAGGCCACTATGCCAGGTTATCTGGCATTAGTCTGTGGGCACTATTTAAACAGCAACTTGTTACATGTATTCACCAACCATTGCAATGGTATGTAACAGTGCCCGACTATAAAACAATGGTTGCAACCAAGGATAAAACAAGGACAGGAAGTCCCAAGGTGAGGCGGATTGAGGAATGAGGAGTAGGCATTGTGGGATTAATGGATAGTGAGTGACATAGAGTATGTGAGGGGTAATGGATAAGGAATGTGAGTGGTGGATGTGCTGAGCCAAAACTGGCATACCAAGTGACGTGCATGCGGCATAGACACTTGTACGTGGACATAGGATGACTGCTCTGTCAGCACTGTCGAAATACCGGGGTCTCAGTACGTGTACTTGACAGTAGCTACTTGTCTCTAGGTATGATAATAGGAGTAGTCAGTAAATTGTCCTTTTACTGAGCTACTTGTCTCTAGACTACTGCACCCATTACAACATTTCCTTGGCTCATCAGTCTCCTTGGTCTGTGCCCCTTTACTCTCTGCTCTTTGGTTTCAGTTTGGTCTGGAAACCAGGTCATCCCCTGACAATTGCATTCTGTCAAGTACATGTACTGAGACCTGTCCACACTGCATGCATAACACTTGGTACACCATTCTCGGCTTGGTACATCTACCATCCACACTCCTTATCCTCAGCCTTCAGTCCGTCTCACCTCAGGACTTCCTGTCCTTGTACTATCCTCGGCCATGACTCCATTGTTTTATAGTCAGCCATTCCCTATTGTCCTATCCTTGGCCATGTTTCTATTATCCTATCCTTTATTGTCATATCCCTGTTTTGCATTCCTTCATTATAATTTTACTCGTTGTGGACAATAACCACATGCTCTGCATACCTTATTGTTCCACATTCCTTATTCCACATGTTGCTTCTTAACCTATATAAGTAGGACATGCATGTATATATTTCCTCATTCTGGGTATCGACTAGGCTTAGGCCCTTCTACCTTCTTCCCCTCTGTTAAAGTCCTCAACTTGGGCTGGCATCACCAGCATCCTCCCAAGTACCTGTCTGTTGCAAATCAGTGGCATGCACGGCAAGTAGGGCGCAATGCATGAGTACGTTGAAGCCAACACCACTACTCTTGGCCTGCAGGAACTTGGCCATTGTCCGCCCGACACCCTTTGGCAGTACCGAAGTCTGTCAGTATCCGAAGCTTGACACACTCCCTAAGACCAAGGCTGTCAAACTTGTAACAATCTCTCTTGATTCCTTGCACCAAAGCCACAACCTTATTTTCTTAGCCCAATTGATACTTTTAGATTCTCCACATGACCTACAACTGGCTAAGGTATATAAGCATCTGGATGCCATCTCCACCCACTTAGGCCTTCCTAACACTGCACAACCTGCTAGGAATGCACCTATGTAGCTGTCCTTATCTCACCCACTCTGCCAGCCCTATAGCCAACTCCTGTCTCCAGAACACCATTCTGTAATATATGGTTTGATCTCACACTTGCACAATCTGATCATAACAATCTGGTGCTCTCAGGCCTATCTGACAAGGAGCTAGGAGAGGAAATCACTAGAGCCATCAAAGATGCCAAATGCTGATTTGAAACAAGATTTTACACACCAGATACTGATGGGAATAAGAATATAGAGACCATCCCACCATAAATCCATGCTGCAGGTCAACACCAGAGTGGGGATAATTGGATTGCAATATACAGTAAAGCCAAACAAATATATCTTGCTTCTACAGTACACTGCTGGCTCCCCAAACTCTCTGATCAGCTCTCTGTTACCCAAAAGACTTTCCCAGTCATTATTCATAGTATTCCTACTACATTTGACACCTCATGAGAAAGATACAATATTATCTCTCTCATTAACCAGAATGATCATATTATTACCCACCTCTCTAGAGAATGGCATGGGTGACCCATGGGTCAAATGTGGGTGACCCACACCCAACCCATGGGAAATCCAAACCTATCAACCCATGGGTTTTTTCCCATAGGTCAATGGGTGTTGAGTGCATGTCATACATGTGTACATATGGCACATGTGGCATATGCATATACAGTGCATGTGTGTTAAGTATATGTACCAAGTATCCAGTAACTTGGCACTGCTGACCAAGCAATCAGTCTATGTCTAGGTGCAAGTAACCAATCCATATGCAAGTCACTTGACACCTCAGTCTCGGCTCGGCACATTCACCATCTATACTCCTCATTCCCATCCCTCATCCACTCCTTCTTCATTCATTATCCACTAAACCCACTCTATCTACTCCTATTTCTCAACCCCTTTTATTTTGGGATATTTTGTCATTGTTTTATCCTCAGCCATGACCCTATTATTTTATAGTCAGTACCTTCTGTTATCCTATTCTTGGCCACATTTCTATTATCCTATTTTCATTGTTCTATTCTCATTTATATTCCTTCATTCTATTCTTGATCATTGTGGATAGGGAATAGTATGGGTTAGGGTAACCTGCATGGGTCACTGGGTCAGGTACCCTTGGATTTGGGTGTGGGTCAAGCCGAGAGCACCTGTGACCCAGCCCAACCTGCTGTCTCAACTATGTATGCGTGTATGACACACATGCACCGCACATGCACATGTATGACATGACCATACCATATGCACATGTGTATGACACGAACATGCTGTACGCACACATGCCGACACCAACGTGTCATATGCACACGTGCTGACACCAATGCGCCTTATGCTCATGCATATGACATGCACACGTGTGGTGCATTCATGTCATACGTCATGCCCGCATACAGTGCATTTGTGTTGTACATCACACCTGCAGGTTCATGTTTCCCATGGGTCAGGTGTGGGTCACCCACATCTGACCCGTGGGTGACCCATGCCATTCCCTAATTGTGGACAATACCCCCACATGCTCAGCATACCTTATTGTTCTCCATTCCTTATTCCACATCTAGGGAATAGGATGGGTTAGGGTAACCTGCACGGGTCACTGGGTTGGGTGCCCTTGGGTTTGGGTATGGGTGTGCACGCATATGACACCAATGCACCACACACACTGATATCAACATACCATATGCACATGTGCGGACATCAAACGTGCCATATGCACATGCGCTGACACCAACGTGCTGACACCAATGTGCTGACACCAACGTGCTGACACCAACGTGCTGACACCAACGCGCCATACGCTCATGCATATGACATGCACGCGTGCGGCATGTTCATGTTGTACGTCGCGTGTGTGTACCACGCATTCATGTCATACATTGTGTGCAGGTGCAGCGTGTACCTGACACCCGTCGACCCATGGGTTGACAGGTTTGGGTTTCCCATGGGTCAGGTGCAGGTCACTCACATTTGACCCATAGGTGACCCATGCCATTCCCTATCCACACCTCGCTTCTTAACCTATATAAGTAGCATATGCATGTAGATACTTCCTCATTCTGGATATCAACTTGGCATAAGCCTCCTTATCTCCTCTCCTCCCATTTGAAGTCCTTATTTGGGCCAGCACCCTCAGCACCCTCCCAGGTACTTCTTCTGTCAGAAATCAGTGGCATGCATGGAAAGTAGGGTGCAATGCATGAGTACACTGAAGCCAAGCCACCCAGATTGGTCTCTAGGACTTGGCTGATTCCTGCCAATATTATAAAGCTGGCATTATTGCAATAGCGCTCAGCCTATGCATCATTGGCAATACCGATGCCTGACAATGTGGTGCATGCATGTATGGCATGTATGGTATGTTCGGGTCATATGTGTGCACGTACAGTGTTATGGCCCATACTGCCAATAGACCTACATTAATCCCCACAACCACCCATACCATTTCTGGGACCTTTCTGACCAATCAAAGCCTGAACAACTGCTTTCCAAATTCCATTGTATCAACCCGAGGTTCTGCGTTCCCGAACCTCTGAAGATTCCGAAGCGAAGGTTCCGCTCCTTTGATAAACAACACGTAGGATCATCGTGTACCTCACTCCCTTGTTCTTTGTTCTGTATTGCCCCTTGTACTCCTTCCCCCCCCTTGTCTTTACTTGGCAAAGTTAGTACAAGGACTATGTCAAGTACACGTACTGAGACCTGTCTACTCGGCAATGCCGACCGAGCAACTATCCTGTATCCATGACCAAGTGTTCACGCCACTTGCATAATACTTGGTACACCAGTCTCAGCTTGATACATCCACCATCTACACTCCTTATCCTCACCCTTCAGTCCATCTTACCTCGGGACTTCCTGTCCTTGTATTACCCTTGGCCACGGCTCCATTGTTTTATAGTCGGCCACTCCCTATTGTCCTATCTTGGGTCACGATTCCATTATTCTATCCTTATTGTTCTATCCCTATTTTGCATTCCTTCATTCTAATTTTACTCATTGTGGATAATAACCACATGCTCTGCATACCTTGTTGTCTTACATTCCTTATTCCACATGTTGCTTCTTAACCTATATAAGTAGGACATGCATGTACATATCTCCTCATTCTGGGTATCCACTAGGCACTCAACAATGTCACGGAGGAGATCATTATTGGGACGTAGTATTTCTGTTCTTCGCTTTTCATGTTCCTCAGCTTTCTCATTCTATTATAGGAATCTATTCGACTCCTAATAGATTAGAAAGTAAGGTAGCGGACAAACGGTTTCCGCTAAGGTCATGTGACTCAAGTGTCACGCTCGCCATTTTGCACAAGGATCTGGCAGCATCAACAAAAAAATTATTCTGAGACCACAGATCAATGGCATGGAACTATATGTATATATTGTTGGTTTTAAACTTTGAAAAAAATCACTACAGTATAGTAGACTTCCTTGATACAGGATACCTCCTTGATACAAATTGATTTTCCTAGGTGTATTCTCATTCCAGTGATACAGGGTTTTTCACAAAGAATCTACTATATATAAGCAACATTGAAGCCAAACTGCATAAAGGAGGGAGAAGAATTGCATTCAGGAGGAATTTTTTTTCATCTAAAATTTACTCAATTTTGATAACATACAATCTTAAATCAATGATTGCTCAATTTTTCTGAGAGATTTTGTCATAGAGTGTTCACATTAGGGAAGCTATACATCTCCTATTGCTAATTACAAAAACTCCGAGTGGGATTTGACCTACACTGACCTTAATCTGACCACAAAGATATTGAGGCCACCAAAGCGTGACATGTGACCTGCTAATAACACCAAAAAATGGATGACAAATCACAACGGGCCGCAAATTCCGCGCACGGAGAATTAGGTGTCACACTTGTATCAAGGACCTATACCTGTGACATTTTGACCTGTTCCACAAAATAATTTACTGTGCTACAATAAAAGCTTTTTTGCCCCCATAATATAGAGCAAAAATGTTCTCAAGACACTTCTTAGCTGTAATATAATTTTTTGAAAATTTAATCTACAAAATTTTGAGCTAAAATTGAGCTTGACTGAAATCTGTATCAAGGAAGTCTACTATACTGTATTGGAAGTGTAGTATATCCAAACTTTCAAACATCTTTTCAAAATTCATAAACACATTTTTTAAGCAGTCTGACACTGTCAAAAAAATTTCAGTTGCAAAATTTTTGCACTTATGTAACCACCTATATAAGGAAATATTCCATATATAGAAAGACATTCCCACAGGTATGGTAGAGGTAGGATATTATTGTTGCAGCCGGCCATTTCTGCTAAAGTCACGTGACTCAACTGTCACATCCACCATTTTGCACAAGGATCTGGCATCATGCCAGATACTATCTTAGCTAAGTCAGACAAGCCTGATGTTATATATAATGTATCTTAATTATTATTTCCAAAAAAAATCACCATCCTCTGTAGCAGAATACAATTTTTTTTTTCAATGACAAAATTTTTTGCGCTTGTGACCATGACTGTCACATCACGTGACCTTAGCAGAAACTGTTTGTCCGCTACCTTAGTATAAAAGCTCTTGTACTATTAGTTCAGTCCTCAGTCAGAAAATCAATCTTGATTTTGACTAAGATCCTCTGTTCACTTCGGTCTCTTCTGTCTCTCTTTACTATTACAAAATTTGGGGACCGTACGTTTGTCAAAGCCAAGTTTCTCAGGACTACTCGTCCTGCAAAAAAGCTAGCTGAGAAGTTTTTGGGTCCATTTGAAATCATTGCACGTCCCGGTACTCACTCTGTTACTCTGAAACTCCCAGGCTACATGAACACAGTACATCCTGTATTCCACGTTTCAATGCTTGAGCCAGCCACTCCTAATCCCATTCCTAATCGCATTCAACCTCCTCCACCCCCAGTCATAATCGATGGCGAACCCGAATTCGAGATATCTGAGATCCTGGACTCGAAAATCGATAATAGACGTATGGCATGTAGGCTGTTGTACTTAGTATGGTGGGCAGGTTATGAGGGCACTGACGAAGAAACTTCATAGCTCCTTGCAACAGAACTCAACCACACTTCAGAATTCGTTCAAGACTTTCACAAGTCATATCCAGACAAACCTGGACCATTGCCTATTCCATAAGCACCGGGCGATTTTTCTTCCATTCATTCTCGCTCATTCCGTTCATTATCATTCTGTCAGGAACCGTACGCCGGCAAGCCGAACTATTCAATTCAGCCCACTCAGCCCAACTCTGCTCTCGCTCGCCATTCACATTACACCCTCAGCCCACGGACTATATGCACCTCATGCATCTGTCTTGGCATCACGTGCTCCTGTCAAATCACTCCACTCATTTACGTCACATTCCATATGCTCGCTTTTCCATTCCGAACTC
>QLPG01004308.1:0-11509 GCA_003314385.1 Gomphus sp. MG54
CACCATCACGTGCTTAAGAAGTTTCACGCCTGACTTTCGCCAGCCGAACTATAAAACTAAAGTAAGTTATTGAATGTGTGGAGTTTTGAGAACGCCTTTATTCCCTGCTCTACAACAATACTTCTTCAACTAAAATGCATTGCTCAAGATAAAATAGTAAAGCCTCGCTACTTGGCCAGTGCTCAGGCCAAACGTAATGTCAATGGTGTCATTGATAACAAGGTCGAATTGGCCCGTGGGTTGGCAGATTCGGTGGAGTGTGTTGTATAAGCAAGTCTTCTGGGCTGTGCCGCGCCGAGAACCCACAATCCCTTGATTTGCCTCTATGACATAATTGTCATCACTTCCTATATATATTAGGCGACAGTCAGGACCAGCAACCACCAGGTGAGGATTTTCAGGACACACCTTCAAGATAAGCCGAGACAGAAGCATTGGGCAAATTTTTCTCCAACGTGACCGATACCATACGCTGCCCGGGGTTCGCGGAATAATCGCTAACATTCTGGACTCCACTTTGCTGGTCTGATGGTTCTCCGCCAGAGTTATAGAAGGGACGACTAATGCACATAGCATGTTGTTCCTTTTCGGGAGGAGGACCCACTGTATCCATACACATTGTGCCATCGGGGCAAAATCCATACAATTCATAGGTAGTTTCATCAGAGCGCTGGCACCAGTCCTCGAACACATCGTCGCTATATTCAAGGTCACACACCCTCATAATCAATGTGTCACCCTCAAAACATAGGTCTGGAATATCCCGTTTCGCCGGTAGAGATGTCTTCTTGATGACTTGATCAACGACTCCGCCCAGGCTCGCTGCCGGTGATGCATGGGTTGAATCGAGACCGTGGATGATAAGGAAGAGAGTGGCGAATCTTGCTGAAAAAATCATGGTGTCGGAAGGAGGTAATTGGGAGGAGGCTGGGATTGTTGAGAAGAGATTTTCTGAGAGAAAGTTTTCTACTCTTCCCACCACCTATGCAAGTGGGGCTAGAGTCCAATTTATGGGCCTTGGGTTACAGCGCATAATTTTTTTTTGATTCCCCTGGACCTCTTTAGGTATGGACTAGATAACGACCACCTCTATCAAATAAATGATTAAAACGTGCAAATTTCTTGAACTTATCTAATTAGAGCTCTTCCCCTCGACCAGCGGAACAGTTCCATGTTTACTTGCATATACATACTTTATGTGTGAAGAAAAATATATGTACAGTCGACAAACGTGGGCAACGATTTCACAAGACCCATATCAGCTTGGAACCCCTGTAAGACATCCAGAATATGAAATGTTGTAAAAGTGACTAACATCTCTCAAAGTACTAACAAGAGTAGTGATATCGCCACTCCTTGGTATACACCTTTTGACATACCTTTGAGAAACATGCATAAAGGAGACCTAGGCAACCGTAACACCTCGGCTTCATACTGAGACTTATGCCATGCTAAATGCATTCACAATAGATGATGGGCACGACCTAAATGCATACACTCCATCCTATTCGCTCGTTCACACGTTCTTTCCCACACCCCCTCTTATCACACTGTGTCCTCAAATACCTCTAACAATGGAACCAGGAAGATTGGTCCTACTCTGTGGGAGATACAATGATGAAGGCGTCATTCTAATTCAGCTTGTGATCAAAGCAATGATCCAGCCCTCCATGAATCACTCGCGTAAAACTCGAAACACCTACATGAGACATATATAGCACTGAACCTCTGGATCAATATAGCCAAGTATTTTGACATATCTTTCCTTCCTGAGCTCCCCTCCACCCATAAATTCATCGAAATGTTGATATTGCACTTGTGCATCAAGTCAGCCATTGTGCCTATTTCCAATAGTCTACATGTGTTCTGTTTCCGATGTCTGCCCCCCCTCTACCTACAAGATCATCTAGCAACCAGCCCTTGGCAATGTGTAATGCCAGTGACTACAATATGCTGATGTCAACGGAGAGGTGATGAGCTGCACTTGGGCACCAGCACAAATGCCAGTACTATCAAGTCTGGTGCTTGTGCACTGTGTAGATTGAGGGATATTAATGGGATTTAATAGTTTGAGGGCTTGTTTCATTTGATTTCACTAACAAGCTATATATACAAATCTTAATAAAATATATTACTAATTTGTCTCAGACGAAGGTGAATGGGGTGTGCGATTTAAGCTGGGTATTGTTATAACTTATACCTGGATTCTATAGATCCATTACAGTGGATCTTAGCCAGCACATCTGGTTCATGTGCAACTGTATTGCCAGTCCCTTCAATACTCCCCCTTAATCTGGGCCATGCCCAAAAACCTAATCCTCCACATAGATGTCAGTGTTGGTGTACATCCAATGCCTTAGTCATTAGATCTGCTGGATTCTCTCTAGATCTGACATAAGTGAGTTCAACCTCATTAGAGACTACTTGTTCACAAATGAAATGATAAGCAACATTAATTTGTTTTGTCTGTGCATGATGCATGGCATTGTGGGAAAGTGTGATGGTGCTTAGATTCTCTTTTTGCATAGATGGAGGTGTAGTGTGATCTAAATGTTTTGCATCTATCATACTGAGATTTGAGGATTCAGATGATGTTATCAGGGTCCAATGGCTTTATGAGTTCTTCAAGAGATGTTGTGAGAGCATTCATGATGGATTCATAGGAAGGTGGCAGTGAGGCTGATAAAATATCGAGGAACTCTGCTTCAGAGATTTTGGCCCCTCTATCATTGAGCCTTGCATAAAGATCTTGTGCCTTATCCAGGTGTTCTCTGAGATCATCATCCTCTGAGCATTTCATGTTCTGGAATGTTGTCTCTGGATGCTGGTGACAACCATCTTTGGCTTTTTTGTCATTTCAGCTACCAGATTATCCCAGATCTCCTTGGCATTCTTCTTCTTCTCTAGCAGCAAGACTAGTGACTCTGACACTGAGACAAATATTTGAGTCTTGACAAGCCCTTCTCTGGCCAACCATTTCTCAAGTCTCTCCTCAGCCTTCTCTAACTTGGCCTCTTCATCATCTGTGAGGACATGTGCCTTTGTAAAAGCAGGAGGATCAGGTGGCATATCAGCCTTGTCTTCAATGTGTTTAAGGAGGTTTTTTCACTCAAAATAACTAAGGAGAGTGGCTCACCACAAGGACCAATTTGATCCATCAGTATCTAGCTTCCCCATAGTAAGAGGTAGTTTCTCTGATTGCTCCCTGGGGCCCATAACCATGTAGGTAAATGAACATTAGTTCAGAGAATTATCTGAACAATCTAAATATTTATACTCCTCAGTCAATGTCAACCACTGAGGAGGAGCATATATGCGGGTGGTGTTTCACCTGCATATAGCTATGAGTAGGGAATGGCATGGGTTAGGCCAACCCGCATGGGTCACTGGGTCAGGTGTCCTTGGGTGCAGGTGCAGGTGGTCAAGCCAAGAGCACCCACAACCTAGCCTAACCCATGGTGTCATGCATGCATGCATGTATGATCAGCCGTCCAAAGACGTGCCTGACTGGGTTGCGGACCCTGGTCAGGTATGCAAGCACTGCTTTAACCAGGGTGAACCTTGCATATGGCCTGCTTTGGGGAAGGGGACTTCCTGCTTCATTTGTGCAGAGTGGAAGGTGAAGTGTAAGGAAAGGGATGATGAGGAAGGAGGGACAGATAGTAAGGGGAAGAGAGGGAGAGGTGCTTTGGAGGATGGTGTGGGTCCGAAGCCAAAGAAGCAGAAGTTGGAGGTGGTGATTGAGAGACCATCTTGGGGTCTGGACACCTCCAGGGTCAACTTGAAGGAGGTGATAGAAGAGCTGTGGGGGTTGAGGCGGGACATTCGGGGGATACAGGAGGAGAACCAGAGGATTGCCGATGCCTTAGTGCATATGAATGACCTCTGTATCATCGAGCAGGCTTGGTGGTTCAATTGGTTGCAAAAAAAGGATGAATGGTGGGGAAGTTCTCCAAGGGAAAACTGGAAGGGCAAAGAGAAGGGGAAGGAGAAGGACAACAACAAAGGGAAGGAGGATGAGGGAGGTCCGAGGGATCAGGGGTTGGTCCCAGAGGATGCACCAGGGTTGCCAGAGTAGGATGTTATTGTCCATATATATATATATTTTTTGATCCTAAGTTGAGTGAAAACGTCTAAGTTAAGGAATGAACTGTATGAGTCTGAGGTGAGGGAGTCTAGGACATCACCAAGGGACCTGGTTTGTCTGGGTATGCTCGGTGGAAGTCGGAGACCACTTTGGAGGCGTGGCTAAGTTCATTGGCTGGGAGCTAGGACTTTTCATCTTCGGTGCCTTCGTATCCGGACCATCAGACTAAGTACTAGAGGGGGCACCTTTGTCTTCTTCCATTGATCTTTGAGTCAAGGATCTCAGAGATCTCATATTCAGGTTCTCCATCAATGACGACTGGGGGTTGGGGTGGGAGAATTTGTTCAGAGAAGGTGTTTGGAGTTGATGGTTCCAGCATGGAGATGTAGAAGACGGGGTAGATGGCTTGCATGCTGTTGGGGAGTTGTAGGGTGAAAGAGATGGTTCCTACTTGCGCGATGATTTCGAAGGGACCTAGAAACTTCTCTGCTAGTTTTTTAGAAGGTCTTGTAGTTCAGATAATCTTGGACTTAATGAAGACTTTGTCTCTAACTTTGAAGTCCAGAGGAACTACTCGGTGACAATCTGTGGAGGCTGAGTATTGGGTCTGAGCTTCGGATATGGTCTTTCGCAGTTGTTGGTGCAGGTCGTCCAAGTCGACTATGAAGTCATGTGCCTGAGAGGAAGCAACGTCATGTTCGGGGTGAAAGGTGATGTTTGGATGATAGCCCTTATTGGCATAGAAGGGGGAGATTCCCGTTGTTGCATTAGGGGCATTGTTGTACACAAATTCGGCGATGGGTAGTAATTCGGACCAGTTGTTTTGCTGGTAGTTGTAATATACTCGGAGGTATCGTTCCAGTGTTTGATTCATACGTTCAGTTTGCCTATCCCCTTTGGGATGATAGCCTGACGTGAAATGAAGTTTCATGTCCAGGGCTTTTCCAAGGGATTGGAAGAATGAGGAGACAAACTCAGATCATCGGTCTGAGGTGACGTGGGATGGTACTCAATGTTTTGAGAACACATGTAGGATGAAGAGTTTGGCGAGGGTTGGTGCAGTGATTGTATCGATGGTGGGGATGAAGAGGGATGGTTCATTAGGTGGTCTATGATTATGAGGATAGTGTTGTAGCCATCCAATGTGTGCAGTTTCTCTATGAAATCCATGGAGATGGAGTTCCATGGTCATTCGGGGATCAGTAGTTGTTTGAGTAGTCTGTAAGGGCAATGTCTCTGTGGCTTGGACCTCATGCAAGTGGTACAAGATTTAACATAGGACTTAACGGAATCTCAGAGCTCAGGCCAGACATAGTCTCATCATATGAGCTCCAATGTCCGATTCTGACCGAAGTGTCCTGAGATTGGGTGATCGTATTTGTCTTGTAAGACTCAGAGTTGGAGGTTTCCATGGTTGGGGACATAGATTCTTTTATCAAGGAGGAGAAGTCCATTCTCAGAGATGGTCCACCGATCGGTGGGGTCGTCCATTCGGGACGAGGCTGTGGTGTCTTCTTGGAGTGAGGTTGGGATGTCCTTATGGAGTTGTTCTACATCCATGATCATTGCAGCTCGCATTACCAGAGAATACAGGGAGGTGGCTTGGAGTGACGATACAAGTTGTTCCATTGTAAAGACTGGTCAGAGCTTGTGTGGATTGATCTTGGCGTAGTCGCTTCCTCCCTCTTTAGGGTAGACGTCCCATCGTCTAGTCAGTGTGTCGGGTTTAGCACCAAGGTGACCGGGTCAAAAGCGGATTACCATGTTGAACTGGGAGAGGTATTTGGACCATCAGACCTGCCGACGGGTGAGTAACTTGGTTGTTGAAAAATATTCTAAATTCTTGTAGTTGGTGACAATGTCAATCAGATCTGCTGAACCTTCGAGGTAGTGTCTCTAGGTTTTGAAGGCTTCAAAGATGGCCAGTAGTTCTTTGTCGTGTATGTCATAGTTCAATTTGGGGGGGGGGGTAAAGGTTCAGGAGTGGAAGGCTATTGGGTGGATGTCGTTGTCCGTTGGTGATATGGTGGACAGTGTCAAGCGTCGGATACTGACGGACTTTGGTACTGCCGAGGGGTGTTGTCGAAAGGTCGGGCGGACTATGGCCAAGTCCTGCAGGCCAAGAGTAGTAGCATTGGCTTCAACGTACTCATGTGTTGCGCCCTACTTGCCGTGCGTGCCACTGTATTTGTGACAGACAGATACTCGAGGGGATGCTGATGATGCTGGCTCAAGTCGAGGACTTAACAGAGGAGAAGAAGGTAGAAGGGCCTAAGCCTAGTCGATACCCAGAATGAGGAAGTATGTACATGCATGTCCTACTTATATAGGTTAAGAAGCGACATGTGGAATAAGGAATGTGGGACAACAAGGTATGCAGAGCATGTGGTTATTGTCCACAACGAATAAAATTAGAATAAGGAATGCAACACAGGGATAAAACAATAAAAGACATGATAATAGAATGTGTCCAGAGATCGGACAATAGGAGGTGCCAGACTATAAGACAAGGCTTGTGACCGAGGATAGTACAAGGACAGGAAGTCCCAAGGTGAAAAGGGTCGAGGGGTGGGACAGGGAGTGTGGATGGTGGATGTGCCGAGCCGAAACCGGCATACCAAGTGTCATGTATGTAACGCGGGTACTTGGTCATGGATATGGGGTGATTGCTCGGTCAGCACTGCCGAATAGACGTGTCTCGGTATGGTACTTGACAGACAGAATCGCTGCAAGGGCATTGTCCGAGGCATCGCACTCAACAATGAGTTGTGATCTGGGGATCCACTGTTGTAGGATTGGTGCCGTAGTGAATGCTTTCTTGAGTATTTCGAAGGATGTTCTGCAATTCTCAGTAAAATTCCATGGAGTATCTTTTTGTGTCAGATGAGTTAGCGGCACTGTGATGTTGGAGTAGTTGAAGATGAAGCATCGGTAGAAGTTTGTGAATCCAAGAAAAGACTGAATGTCATTGATTTTTTGGGGTTCGGGCCATTCCTAGATGACTTTGACTTTGTCGTCGGCCATAGTCAGGCCCTTCAGGGAAAGGATGTATCTAAGGTACTCCACGGTGTCGGTGTGGAAGAAGCATTTATCTGCTCAGGTGTACAGGTGGTTCATTTGGAGGCATCGGGGGACTTCTTTGACATTGTTTCTATGTTCTCCTAGATTGTCAGAGTAGATCAAGATGTCGTCTAGGTATACTAGTACAAAGAGGTCTAGTAGGTCAGAGAAGACATCATTCATGAATCACTGGAAGGTGGCCAGGGAGTTGGTGAGTCCGAAGGGCATCACACTCCATTTGAAAGATCCATAGCATGTGCGGAAGGTGGTTTTCCATTCGTCACCTTCTCGGATGTGTACCAGGTGGTACTGTCATGATTCGGTCATGCTGAGATATCGGTTAAGTTTTGCAAACCGTTATGGGGTGGCTAGGCTTCAACGTGCTCTTGCATTGTGCCCTGCTGTTCCATGCGTGCCACTAATTTGGATAGTGAGAGGGGCCTTGAGAGGATGCTGAGGGCGTCGGCTCGAGCGAAGGACTTTAGAATTAGGGAGCGGACAAAAGGGGTGCGAATCAATCGATATTCTGAGTGAAGAACTATCTACATACATCCTGCTACTTTTATAGTCAAGAAGCAAGATGTGGAACAGGGTGGCATAAGGAATGGAGACAATAAGGTATGAGGCAACCACATGGAGGCATTGTCCACAGTGATCAGAAATAGAATAAGGAATGTAAGCGGTATTAGAATAATAGAGTATGGCTGAAAATAAGATAATGAAATGGTGGGCGGGAATAGAACAATAGAGGGCGGCCTAAGATAAAATGATGGCAATGGCCAGGACAATGAGTGGCCGTCATGTTGTTCGGGGAAAACGGGTTAGGGAGTGGATAGGGGGTGAAGGAACAATGAAAAGGGATGTATGAGAGGAGTGGTCCATATGATATACCGGGTGTACCGAGCCGAGGCCATGCGGTAGTGCAAGATGATGTGGGTAAGGGCCGGTTGGTCAGTATTCCCGAGTGAGTCGGTGCTCGGTGTTGCGGGCTTGACAGTATCCCCCCTCTAGCAGCTGAACCCATGGAGCCGGTAAGCGGAGTTAAAATAGAGTTCTGGGTGTCAGCGTGATGTCACGGTTTTGTTTGGGAAAATTCCCAGGCTTCTCATCAGCCTTGTTCTTTACTCCCATCAAAGGATCAGGGCGAGACATGGGTGCCATAACCAATGACGAAAAGGGGCAAGTCGAGAAGAAATGGCTCGAGCGACAGCGTCAACGGGAGCAAGAGATGGCTGCCACGGCTCAACTAAAGGCAGACGAAGAGGCTGCCGAAAAGGCAAAAGTGGAGGCGGAACAGGCAGAAAAGGCCACTAAGGAAGCATACGAGATGGCGACCAAGGCTGCTCGTTTGGCTCGGGAGTTTGTCCAGGCAGCCAAGGAAAAACAGGTTCATTTGGCCCAGCGGGCAGTGACTCGGGCTCCCGAGGAGAAAAGGAACATGGAGGTCAGCCAGGACCTTGCAGGGCGGGTCAAGGCACTCGAAAATGTGGGTGTCAAAACTGTTGAAGATCCCAAAAGCCCGGATGTGCCGAAGGTGACGACACGTAAGAGAGGTATGGATGTGGATGCAGGGCCAAGTAGGAGAGGTAGGCCAAGGGGGACCCAGGTACGCAGGGTTTGTATATTTTTTTTGTCTTTTTTACTTACTTTTTTATTAGTTCAAAAAGAAGCCGACCTGGGAGTGGTCGCCCTCTCTTCGCCCTCCTTGCGATCATTGTAGGGAACGCAGAGAAGCCTGCTCCATTAGAAATGTGGGAGCGGTGTGCGGATGCTGCAACGCGCGCCGGGTGAAATGCAGCTTGGCGGCGCCTCAGCAGTGCAAGGTGAGGAGTAGGGAAGAGGTGGAGTCAGAGAGTGAGAGTGAGGAAGAGAGTGGGGAGGAGACGGAAGAGGAGCGGCCGATGAAGAGGCCGAGGAGGGCTGTTACGATGTGACCGAGTGAACGGCCGGTGGCCATACAGCCGAGCGGGCATGAGATGACGGTGGAAGTCCCCTTGCCCGCGGGGTTGGGGTCGTGGAAGCTTGCTGAGATCTGGGAGGACATCCTCCAAGAGAGGTTGAGGTCAAACCGGCTGCTCTTCGAGTTGGTGGAAGAGGTGAGGTTCATGAGCTGTACAATGGTCCTCATGAATCAGAGTCTGGTTCTGCGCAGGGAGTCGGCAGTTATTGCGGAGGAGTTGGGGGGTGAGGATCCAGGGGAGGATCAATTGAAAGATGATGAGGGTGAGGAACAAGGGAAGGACAAGGGTAAGGAGCAGGATGAGGAGATGGTGATAGATGAAACTTTGAAAGATAACTAATTAATAGATTTTTGTCTTTCTTTTTTAAAGAAAAGGACAAGGAAGTGAAATAGAAAAATGTGAGCAGAAGAAAACAAGTGAATGTGCCGATGTTCGTTTTGGCAGGTTTGGTCGGGTTGGACGGAGGAATTTAATGTTTATCGGGAATAGCGTGTCGGGATGGGTAGGAATTAAGGTCGAGATAAAGAGTGAATGGGAAGGGGATTTCCTCGGGAGAGGTTTGTAGTGTTGCTTGGTTGCTACCCCCCCTGTTTAGGTAGATGTCCCATCATCTACAAGGAGTAAGCATGCAATTATGCAAATCGGATAAACAGGAACAGATGAGGACAGATGGAGAA
Organism: Gomphus sp. MG54; assembly: GCA_003314385.1. Taxonomy (NCBI): domain Eukaryota; kingdom Fungi; phylum Basidiomycota; class Agaricomycetes; order Gomphales; family Gomphaceae; genus Gomphus; species Gomphus sp. MG54. Next base: position 9,786 of record QLPG01004308.1, read on the forward strand.
GACCTTGGCCAAACATGCCGAATGGCGACGCTGACCGAGAGGACTTGGAGCAGGATCCTGGGTGAGGCTTTTGGAGCAGTGGCATGTGTCGACTGGTCCAAGGCCATCGGACGCACCTAAAGGCGTTAGTGGCATGACGGAGCATAGTACTGCCCAATACCCTGTTAATCAATGGATTATAGTGGGTGAGCGAGTTGTGACCGAATATTGCCGACCGACGGATCTAGTGACATGATAACGGATGAGTGGACAGGTTGTCCTATCGGAGTATCTAGTGACATGTCTATGTATTCAGTAACAACCGAATTTTAACAGTATTGGATCAACGAATTCTAAGGCGGAATAACATAAGAGTCTAGCTATGAATAAATAATGACTGAAGGGTTTTTAAACGAGAATTTGGGGGTATAGGAGCATTGATCTACACCTCACTACTAGCATCTGCCGAGTCAACGCAACTCTCAGTGTGCTCAGATGCTGGTGGGTGGCGGACTAGTCTTTGGTCGCCATTGCTGAGTCCTCAGCATTGGCGTCCTCGGCATCGGATGCCTGTGAGACGGAGTCAGAGGTGCTAGTCGCGTGGGCTTTGGTTGCCTTTGGACATTTGGCGACTTTGTGATCACTGGCGGCACAGAGGAGACACAGGTTGTGGTCCATGCGTCTTTGGCATTTGGTCAGGAGAAGTTTGCCATCCTTTCCGAGGGTTTTGGTATACTCGGGTGGGTCTGGCATTTTCCCATCCTTTTTCTTGGACACGTCCTTGCTGCTGTTATCGTTGCTATTATGTTGCTGGCGGTTGTCCAGGGTGGATCTGTTGCCAGGCTTATCCAATCTGGTATCTTTCTTCGGCTCATTTCTGCCCTCCGCGGACTGTTCAGCCTTCCGTTCCCAATACCTCATGTCGATTCGTTGAACACAATTTTGGAGTTCGTCGAGTGTCCAGGGTTTGTCGAAATGGATGAGACCATCTTTGATGCGCTTCGGCAGTGCCATGTATGCCTTGCGGAGGAGGGCGTTGTCGTTATAGTCGACAAATGCTGCAAGCCTGTAAAATTCCACAAAGAACCGAGTGGCTTTGTGGTTCTCCTGCATGGTTAGCTTTTCGAGGGCCACTTCAGCATCGGCTCTTTCGTCCCAAGAGCCAAAGTTGATCTGTAATTTGTCGATGAAGAGCTCCAGGTTGCTGGTCCAATGGGGTTCTGTATTGGGATTACCTGTCAGGTACGGCTCGAAACATTCCAGAGCTGTTCCTTTCAGGTAGGAGACCATGTAGTTGACTTTTTGCCTATTGTCGGGGAATGAGTTAGGCCAGGTGCGGAAATTCATTCTGCAGAGGAAGATGAAACCCTTTAATTTCTTTGGGTCGGTTCCATCAGAGGGTTCTGGTTCTTGTATTCTGGCAGCTTGACCGTCTTGTCGGTGGTTCCGAGTGGTCCTACCGAGTTCGAGAATGGCATTCAGCAGATCTTGATTGTTAGCTGGGTTCACGGGAACCCTAGCCCTAGGAAATGGCCTGGCTTGCGGAGCTTGCCTGGGCTGTGGGGCTGGTCAGGCTCGAGGACCTTGCCTGGCCTGCGGCGGTATAGCCGTGGGCAGAGGGGGTGCGGCCGCAGGTTGCGGAGGTGCGGCCACGGGCTGATGGGGTGTACGGGGAGGTTCAGGCGTGTGTCAGGAGTCGGATACTGACGGACTTCGGTACTGCCGAGGGGTGTTGTCGAAAGGTC